>JACFYI010002230.1:3587314-3599536 GCA_014898755.1 Handroanthus guayacan
AAAACATGTATAGTCGCCTTACCTTGAAGAGATGGCCACCTTTGTAAATTTCAGTGGCTAAAATTCAAGTGCGGTTGGTGCTTTTACTACTGAACTAGATGTACAAGTGCCAGAATCTCTTTATATAGCAGAAAATATAGGTAAAAAAGCATTAAGTTTTTGCTACTTAGAGTGGTTTTGTCGCTTGAAGCTGATATTGATCTCCTATTGCTTCAGCTTTAATTCTTTCCTGTTGATTGTGCAGCAAACATGAGAGGTATTCTTCTGCTCGTCGTGCTTCTCCCAATGAAAGAGATGAACTACCTGTCAACCGTAAAGGAGCAAGATCTGTGGAAAGCAGGCCCGTTGTTTCTCTGAGGTCACCACAGAGGGATTTGCTGGATCAAAATGATTTACGTCGAAGAGAGCGAGTTGTGTCACCTTCTATGCAGAAGTCCCTATTTATATCAGATGCTTCTAGGGGCAGAAGTTACAGTGAAGAACGAAGGTTAAATGTCTATATGTGTACTTTTAGGTTTTTCCATGATTTGATATAAAATGATTTGGTGTGCAAGTGATGGAGTTTATTCATGTAGGTCAACCAGTCCTTGTGGTAGCCCTTACCAGAGGAGGGAAAGAATGGCTCTTCCTGAGAGCCCAAATCCTCTGCGGAAAGCTGCTGGGGATAAACCTCGTCGTGATAGTTCAGGGACAAGTGCAGATGATGAGGACAACTTCTCAAGCAGGTTTTGCAGGAATTTATCATGATGAACCTTGTATCTTTATCATGTAAGTTTCTGAGGTTAACATTATTTCCTTTTCTTAGGGAGACTGGAAAGTATAGATCCTCGGGGAAAATTTCTCCGAAGCCGGTGCGCCGTAAGAATTCGCCTGACCCTGCTGAAATTCGTGGTCTTGCTGATGCTTCAAAGTCAAAGAAGACCCAACTGCCAAAAAGGTTGCTGTTGCTACATTGTTTCTTTTGTCTATATGTGTTCTGCAACTGACCTATTTGCTATATGTTTTGCTTGTGCATCTATGGACAGTGACAGACTATCTGACAAGGCAGATCATAAAGAACATCGTGAAAAAGTATTGTCAACAATTTCTAAAACGACTGGTTTGAGCATGACAGGAAGGGAACTAGATAATGATGGTGCTAGATCTAAGGATAAGAAAATAATAGTTGGGGCAGATGACAGTGAGGATGGTAATAGGTTAGAATCGGAAGCTTTACCTAAGTTGTCAAGGAAGTCTGAGAAGAATAATCAGAATGGTTCATTGGGTTCTCCCACCAAGGAAACTGATGAGCACACAGTTAAAGTCAAAGAAAAGAGGAAGCACAAGAAGTCGGATAGAAAGGAGATAGAATCAGATGATTATTCTAGCTATGATTCTTACGAGGAGAGGAAGGAGGCCAAAAGGAGGAGAAAAGAAGAAAAGAAAATGAAAAGGGAGGAGCGGCGCCGACGGCGCGAAGAGAGACGCCGTAGAAGGGATGAAAGGCGTTCAGAGAAGCTAAAATTGAAGTCGGGTGTTGCTGGTAGTTCATCATCGGATCTTGGGCGAAATCATTCTGAAGATGAAAGTGGTAGAAGGCGAGATTTACATGCAAGCAACCTTCAGGAGACAGAATCTGAGCAGAAAAGGCTTGAGATAGAGCTTCGAGAGAAGGCTCTTGAGTCTCTTCGAGCCAAAAAGGGCCTTGGCAATTGAACTTTTTGATGCTCTAAACTATTAGCTGTTATTTGCTATTATGTTCTTGTTATCAGTTTCTTTCTTGTTACTAGACCTTTCATAGCTTCGGATGAATGTACCCTTGATATCTTTTTAATGTTATCTGTCTTTACTGGTGGCAGCTGAAATGGATAAATGAGGATTTCCTGAGCTAGTATCTTGAGTGAAAATTATGCTGACTTTCCTGCTAAATTTTCTGGTAATATATGTCTTTCCCTATGGTGGGAATGTGTTTATTGTTTCTCAAAAGTATAAATTGTCTGGCTATCGATCGTCTTATCTTTTCGCTGTGGCCTGTCATGCTTCCATGTTTTCATTATATCATGACATTTTTCATTTGCTCATCTTACCTGAGTTGCAGTTTTATTAGGCATATTTAGAATAATTATCGCATTCTTACTGATGACTTTTTAGCTTTTCTAATCTTTGGATGCTTGATGTAAGCATGATGGTCTAGGCAGTTTTACCTCCAAGTATGGCTTTGTTACTAAAAGATCTTTCTGATTAATTGATAGATTCAAATATTTACAACCTAGATGACTTGGTTGAGCAGATCTTTCGCAGCTACTTAGGTTGGACTGTGCAGAACAGGTGAAATTTTATATCCTTAGTTGGCTTCTCTTGGAACTGTAGGCTAACATTTATTTACTGCATGTAAATTGTATTGAAGTACTAATTTAGCCTCTACATGGTTGGCAGCTTGAGGGTTGTTCCCAAGTAATCACACTCCAGAAGTGATATAACCTCTGCAATGGTGATATTTGAATTACATTTTCTTGATGAAGTGGCCTATAACTTGCTGACTTGAACTGTTGTCAATTTGTATTTCTTTTCCTGATGCCATTCTCTAAATATCTTTTGTACATTCCAACTGTTACTAGGTTGAGATGTGTTGGTTATTTGAGGAGACTCCATTTAATGTTGCACATGACTCCTAAGGTACTCGATATATTAGCTGAATCATCTTTTTTTCATCGTCTACTTTAGTTAAGTGATTGTCCTTGTAGATGTCATTGCTTTAGATGATCATCTGATTGTTTTTCAGTTTTACATTTTTTTTTATTACTTGTTTACATCTTATTATCATTTGTTGTTGCTCAATTTTGTATTTTGTGTGACTTGTAAATTTTGCAAAAAACGAGCATTAAGTTCTTCAGGTTCTGTTAGGTTCATCTGGGTGGTCATGTAAGTAATGCAGATTCTTAGGTTCAATATTGTTAAGTAGTCACGATCTGTAGAGACTATTTTGTGTCTATTATGCTTGATGCTTCAACACCAATACCAGCAGCCTTTTTGCTCCTGTTAGGTTTGTGAGCTTAATTGGGTTTGCTGTATTTGTAATGGCTATTTTGTTAGACTAAAGTGTTTGTCAAGTTTGTTTTGGTATTTTAGAGGTATGCTGTAGGCTTATGGTGGATTTTGAATTGTTAAGCGAGAAAAAAAAGCTGTCAGGAAGTTCTAGACGTGAGATCTTCTACATTTTTCTGTGGATGCAGGATTTCCTTGACAAATTTGACAAATAGAGTTGTTATACATTTTTGGTTTGTTGAAATGTTAAATAATCATTGAGAAGGTGGCATATCTGAGATTGATGTACTGTCTTTGTTCTGTTACTCGTGCCTTTCGCCAGGACATTGGCTATAGTTGGGCTTTCTGCATTACATGAGATACAGAAGCAAGATTATTTTTGATAGCCTGCGTATATGAATATCAATTATTATTTTAGATTTGTAGGAGAACAAGGACTTTGGAATCTAATGAAGCCGGATATGAGAGAGAGAACTCCGGTGGTCCTAACTATGGCCTGGGAATTCCTGTAGGGGCTTGGTGAAACTTATGGAATGGGAAAAATATGAAAGAACACATTAGACACTCTACATTTGTGATACTTTGTTTCAGGATTTTGTTAATGCGGGCGAGGATTAGACATAGCATGGTATCTTTTGCCATCTTGTATGAAGTATGAACTAGAACAGGTGGGAGGATTTTGGTGATCCTGTTGAATGAACTGAAACTGACTGGTTTGGATCCTCTTGTCCCAAAGTGCATTTCATCTATTATTTCATTTGATGTATGGGTGACAAGTGTATCAAATATTTCTTATAAAAACTCTTGATTGTATATACAATACACTTGGCATGCATCTTTACAATGGAATAGGAGATGAAATACATTTTAAAATAGAATATCCAAAATGGAAACTGACTAGGGGGTTGAAAAGAATGTGTAGTGTTGAATGGGTGTGAATTTAGGTCTTGTATCTGAATTATAAAAATGTGGACATGTCTGTCTATGGGAGTCGCTTGGAACTCGGATGTGGATTTATATATTGGATGTGAATCTCCAAAATAAAATTACGATGTAGATTTTGCTATTAATCGAGATAGAATACAACTTATGCCTTCGAAGAGTTTGCCAATGTTCAACATAGTAGAATTTAGTCTGATGGTTCTTGATTTGGATGCTATAAACATAGTGGCGTATCTTTTCTTTTACATTCTGGGTTTGGGGCACAACTTATTAGGGGTGTTCTTGGGTTAGGTACCCCAAACGATCCTAATATTAGGTATGTATGTAAGGAGTTTACAAGTGTCTTTTTCTTATAAATTTATTTCCAAGATTTTAAAGGTAATTGGATGGGCTATTTGTTTACTTATTCCAATGCTCATTAACTGCCCCCCCTCCCTCTCTCCACCTAATAATAAATGCCAAATAATAAATGCATGATTATTCATAGATAACACGTCAATTTAAATAATTTACATGAAAACATTAATAAGTGTAATAGTTGGTCAATTTTAAATATTAAATGTGATATGTAATATCAAAATTTATCTAAATTACGAATTATTAAGTTATTCATATTAAGTGTAAGTAAATAAATATATAATTTTGTATAAAATATATTGCTTACACTTTTTGCAGGATATCCATTATAGTTATGTATAAAATGTGTGAATCATATTCAAAATAACTTATTTTATCGAAATGTCAAGAACATTATTTTATAACATATCTTTTGCAAGTATGAGAATGAATGGGTGGATTTCATATGATCATAGACAATTTCGCAATCTTACAATATACCACCATAATAAATTGGTTGTGAAATACAACTATTAAATTCAAGCCTAAATTTAGGGCATGATGCCAATGAGCCGAAATTTAAAATTCACATTTTTTTTAATTTGTATATGGATAGACTATTATCCACATCCAATTTGAATCTAATCCATCAATAGTACAATTTTTTAGGATGTTTAATTTATAGCATGTTCAACAAAGTTAATTTTTTTAAAGGATCTGTATGTTAGAAGAAAGAGTGTCGATAGAACGATTTTTGTTCTTTTTTAAAAAATAAAAAAGGAAACATTTTAATTTCAAACTCAAATCAAAATTTGGATTTTTGTAGAAACAAAATAGAGAAAATTTTCATTCTTGCTCAAAGAATAACAAAAGAATATAATTTCATATTTAGATTTGGATTTTCCTAGAAGGAATATAAAATAATTTTCGTTCTTTGCATATAAAAGGATGAAAAAATAAACTTATGTTTGAACCCAGATTCGAAATAATGTACTTTTCTTTGTTACGGATCCGGTTAATAAAAACGAGATCCATCAAATCAAGGTCTGGATACGATCACGTCTCAATTGATTGGATCAGATTGGGATTTTGAGATCAATGCTATGAATACGAGCTACTGACAACTCTCTATTTCTACATATATGCAAGATTGTTTCTACATATATGACCTGATTAGTTTTGGACTAGATCAATATAAACACACGTCCAAATTTGATTAATCGGTATCAAACCAAATACTTTTCCAATATGATGAATTTGATTTCAATAAGTACATAATAGTTCAAATTCAATTCCAAATTTGAATATAATATTATTTTGGGTCAATTACATTTCACTATCCTTGAAAATTATGAAATTATTAATCACTACCCTCACTGTTTTAAATTACAAATTAATCCTCATAAGTTAATAATATTATCAAATTATTCATTTCGTTAAATTTTTTGACAGAAAATGAGGAGGTTGTAAAGTGTGACATAATGGTGGATGGACACTATGAGTTCCAAGTATATAGTGACAGTACGCATTACATTGTAAATTTTATAGCCTCCTCTTTTATTATAAAAAATACTAACGGAATGGATAATTTGATAATTTTGCAAACTTATAGGGGATAACTTGTAATTTTAAAACCAAAAGGGTGGTGCTTCTTAATTTCATAATCTTCGAGCGTAGTGAAATGTAATTAACCCTATATTTTTTTTACCAATTTTTTTTGTATTTTTGGAAAACCTGTATAACAACTTAAAAATTTTATTAAAATGTCACTATCGATAAAGGGCATTTTCCTTTTAGGAAAGCTATTTAATAATTTGTGGCATTTATGTAGGAATTTTATTCATATTGTTGAATAAGAATAAAATAATAAAAGATATACACCAAATTATGAATTTTTCTAAAATTTATTTATTAATACAAAATAGTAATAAAATGGTCGGATTAAACGTTCATAAGGCACGACTTTTTTGAAAATTAAAAAAGTTAATTAAAACATGTAAAATATAGAAAATAAAATATATCTATGAAAAATTTTGTTAATTACATAAGAAGATCTGGATCAATTTAATATCAAAAAAATTAGAAATAAGTGTCAAAAATTATTTTGTGTGTGTATCTCTCACCATTAAGTAATAATCATCAATATTTGTGTCTTGATTGTCATAGGCTTTCATTTCAAATATATATATGTGTGTGTGTGTGTGTGCGTGCACTCACTTCAAATAAATTTTACTAAACTAGTCACAAGAATAATTTTAATATTTTTGTTCATGTATATTTCGATAGTTACGTTTAATTGCATTGTATGTACAAATCATTCAAAAATCACTATCAATTACTAATAAGTGGTCAAATGATTTTGAATTGTTTTCATAAAATTTTAAAAAATAAAAATAAAAATAAAAATAAAAAAAGACTTTGGATTGTAACCTCTCTCTTTTTATACCAACAGTACCTAGTCCATTAGTTAAAAAATATTATAATGCTTGTACCTTAATAAAGCCCAATTATTGTGACTTAGCCCATTTATGGATATGTTTGTTTAATAAAGTTCAAGTATTTTTTCTGTTAGCAAAGCCTACACTTTATTCTTTGGCCCATTTCCTCATTTTGATGACATCATCTTCATTTTCAATGACATCATCTTTATAACCTATTGAACAGGTCAAATGTTACCTCCACATTTTTTGAGGAGGTTGCAGGTAACATAAATGAATGGTTTAGATTAAATCGATCAATGTATTGAAATAATCGAACGATTGCATTAAAAGGTACCTAATATTAGTGTAAAAGAGACCTACCTAACTGTAGCCAAGGCCAACTTATTAACCTTTGGAAAGGAGTATTACTGTAGCTGGCTATCATATGACCAGCCTTATTTAATGGCATTGTACATGATAACAGTTTCTTTCTTTAATATGTGAATGTGCGACTCATTTCAGTTCGGTCAATTCGGACTTTCTTCTATTTATTTAATGTGGAGGCGCTTTTCATTGGAACGAATTTGTTTCTCTTCATCGGTGTTTGGCATTGCTTTTGTATTAGAAAAATGGTTTTCATTTCCAAAAGTTGAGAAGTTAGTAGTAAAAATGGGTATTAAATGTTGAAATTGTGAAAATATGAGTGAAAAAAATGTTGAGAAACTGGTGTTGGGTGTTTGTTAAAAAAAAAAAAAAAAGTGATTTGTCCATAATAAACTAGTTTTAGAGAAAAGCGTAAGTAGAATTTAAAGCATTTCGTAAGGTGTCCTAGATTTTTGTTGCTTTTAGCTCAAGTCCAGGTAGTAGAAGTAGGAGTTATTTTATCAGACACTTTAAAGAGTATTTTTCTGTAGCTAGAAACTAAAATTTATTATAAAAAATAATGCCGAAAATCTTAGTTTAGAATTTCAATGAAATGACCAAAATGTGCTAGATTGGTCTTTTTCTAGCCCAAATTTGGTCATGGACATGGATTTAGACCGATAGCCCGGTAAAAATCTATCCAACATCTATTCACTTCCTCTCAGGCAAGATTTTTCTGGCGTCTGGTGTGCAATTAATTTTCATATTGTTATGTAGATAAACACAACCAAATGGCATACTCTGATTGGGCAAGATGCTCCATCCCCCCCATCCAAGAACCACTCAAAACAAACCATGAGCCTTTATCTTTCCCCACATCCACAGCACAAAATTGGCCTGTGGACTGTGGCTCTCTCATTCCTTGAATGGATAAACAGATATTTCATATAATCATTTTCGCAACCCAATTGGATAATAAAACATGATTGGATGAATGGATCTCAGAAAATGAAGAAAAACTGAAACAAACAAGCCCAGTTGGCATTTGTTTTGCTCCTCGTATCCATTAATGGCGCCAACTCTCACTTCAAATTCTTTCCGCCTAACCACCACACCCCGTTCACGAACCAGTCGCAAGAGCCGCGGGCCAATTATATTTGCCAAAAAGGGCGGATCGTTCTCGCCTTTCGGAAAATCAGTCGATGATACTTCGTCGGAAGAAGGGCAGACCTCGAGCCCCTTTCGGTTTGATTTTGGGAAATTGCCTGATGTGAAATCCCTAGTTCCGGCGGTGGCGAACCCCTCGTCGGGATTGAGTTTTGGGAACCAGAGGCGGAAAGATCCTGGGACGGTTTTCGTAGCTGGGGCGACGGGGCAGGCGGGAATCCGCATTGCACAATCGCTTTTGCGCCAGGGTTTTAGCGTTAGGGCTGGCGTCCCTGACCTTGGTGCTGCCCAGGAATTAGCTCGTCTGGCTGCTAAGTATAAGGTCAGATTTATTTATAATCATGCCGTTTTGGGTTATGGGGAAAGCTGGTGATAAAATTACGCCCATTTAAGTTATGACATTACTTTTTCTGTTAGCTTTTAGTTATCGAAAATTTTTTTGAAAAAGTGTTTAATGAAGTTTTGTTTTTGTTAAGAGAGAATTTAACTATTCTACATAGCTTTTTTTAATATGGAAATATTATATTATTTTCACTTGATAAAATCCGCACTATTTTATGTTACAAATAATCCCAAGTTTTATTGCTAATTTTTCAATTTCTCAAAGCAAAAGAAATGTCAAACAACGTTGTAAAGTTATGTCGGTATGAGTTAGTGGCATGTATATGTTGGAATTAGAGATATGTTGGACCAAAATTAACGCCGAGCCCTCCACTGTAGCAGGTGTTGGATAGTAATGAAATTTCAGGGTTGCGGGTGTGGACAAATGATGCCCTCACTGTCGAGCACACACACTCCTTTGAATCTACCACTATGTCCTCCTCAATTTATAGGAAATTCTGCAGAGGAAGTTTGTGTGGGGGGCATTTAAGTAAATTTACCCTTGTAGTATTTAGAGTATAGTCTCGAATGAAACAAAAACAAGAGCTTGTAGTGATGCATGCAGTTCTCTCAATTCTTGACATCTAATCAAAGACAAGATTATACATTAATCCTGCCTCAAATCTTCAACGGCCCTCCACGGCCACTATTCGTAGCATTGGCAATCAAATGCCATCATCCATTAGTACTCATCATGGTCTTATTATGTTGACAGATAATCTCCAATGATGAATCAAAACGGCTGAATGCTGTTGATTCAATCTTCGACGATGCAGAATCCATTGCAAAGGCAATCGGCAATGCCAGCAAAGTCGTAGTCACCATTGGTCCAGCAGAGAATGGCCCGAACGCAGAAGTAACCACAAATGATGCCCTGCAAGTGATTCAGGCAGCAGAACTGGCAAAAGTTAGTCATGTGGCTATAGTCTACGATGGATCTTCTGCAAATGCCTCCACTTATAATGTTCTTGATGGTATCACGTCCTTCTTCAATAACCTCTTTGCAAACTCTCAGCCCTTAACCATTGCCGAGTTTCTACAAAATGTCGTGAAGACTGACGTTAGCTACACCCTCATAAAGACCAAACTAACCGAAGATTTTTCCCCTGAGAGTTCGTACAATCTTGTAGTCTCGGCTGAAGGAAGTGCTGCTGCTGCTGCAAACGACTACAAAGTAATGTAATGTATGCAATGTCTTTTTTCATTTCCAAAAACATTAACTAAAATCGAGCTTTTCACTTTTGGTAGTTACTGAAAGAGTCATCTTTCTGACTGTTCTTCCCTTAATTTCTTTTATATGAAATGTTTTCCATTTTTGGTTCCTTACAAATGATTATTTTGTATGGTAAACAGGTTGCAAAATCGCAGATAGCTTCACTGGTGGCTGGTGTTTTCTCCAATACAGCAGTCGCGGAAAATAAGGTATTGTTCTATGGGATTAATGAATTCATGTTCAAGTAATGCAGAACGAAAAAAGACACTTCTCCTGGGAAATTAGTCAGTATAATATGTATGCAATAATTTAAATAATAAATCTTACAAACGTAAATTTATGAACCCGTATAGATAAGTGAAAACTAACTTTTACATTAGTACATGTGACTCTCGAAAGTGGTATCCTGCCATTTATCTTCATTTTTGTTAATGTTCAGGTTGTTGAGGCTTTTACTGATCCATCAGCACCCTCGAAGGCCATTGTTGAACTTCTTAGGTAATCACTATATTGTGTTTCTTAAGGAAGTCCTTATATCCAATATACAGTAGGAAGGATAATTGTTAACAAGTTTGAATTGTTGTTGACAGTGCTATTCCAGAGGATGACAGAAGAAAGGTTTATGCGGAAGCCCTTGCAAAAGCAAAAGCTGAGGAAGAAGCTATAAAAGCATCAGAACAAGCTCGTGAAGCAGCAGCAGCAGCAAAGAAGCTCGATGAAGAGGTGAAAAAGCTGGAACAGGAAGAAGCTCGAGCTGCCACTCTAGCAGCAGAAGCTCAAAAGAAAGCAGAAGCTGCAGGAGCCTCGGTCGAGAGCCTCTTGAACAGAGCCAAAGGCATTACGTCAGGGATATCTTGGGAAAACTTAAGTTCACAGCTTAAATCAGCTGTTCAAAGACCTGACGAGGAACCAAAAGTGCAGATTGCTACGGTCAGGGGACAGGCCAAGGCTCGATCTCTGCCTTCCTTAAAGGCTGTGGTGAAAACTCCAGCGGGGAAATCTCCTCCCTCTAAACCAAAGGAGACCCCAAAACCGAAAGCTAAAGAGACGGAACAGAAGACAGAAACAAGGAAGGTGTTTGGTGGCTTATTTCAGCAGGAAACTATCTACATTGATGATGACTAGGATTTAATGTGCTAAGAGTATAAAGAACTTTTGAGATTGTATTCAAATAATGTCGGAATTTGAAATGTTAAGGTTGTTTTAAGATGCTGTGTAAACAACATAAATGATTATCAAATGTATATTGAAGCGGTACTGTTTTTCCAATAGCGTACTGACGTTACTCTAAGCTGTTGTAATGTTCAGGTAAATGAAGCATAAAGAGATTTTTCTTACCGGTGTAAATCATTTGGCTAATTAATAAATTTGATTTTGCTTTCGTTATGTACTTATTCATTGTCTCTTCCCAATCTAGTCTATCGATTGTTTCAAGGAAAAAGCTGAGTAGAAAAATCAGGACTTAAAAGGTATGTATTGTCTAGAAAATACATCAAGATCTTCACACAAGAACACAACTAACGCATTCTTCAGATTTTTCACTTTTGGTCCTTTTTTTCTTCTAATTTCTTAAAGAAGGGTTCGATGGTGTTCTTCAACTGTCTCCTGAGTGCTCAAATCCGCACTCAATTTGTTCGCAAGATGTGGTACAAACGATGTTCGTCTCTGAATTGCCCTCTTGGGTCACAAGCCCCTGCAGGCTGCACCAATGCTCCGCGAAAAGTTTCTCTTTTATCACTTTTTTCTCCGTGAACACAGGAGAGAAAAGCCAAAAATGTGGGACTGGCTGAAACATGGAAATTATTTGCCAGGGCTAAGAAATGTGATTAAATCTGAATCTTTGGGTGTTATATATACAGGCAGCAGTTTGTTTTAGAGAGAGAAGAAATCTGAAAAATGTGAAACCTCATGAAAGTTGTGAAGTCTCCATACTCATTTCTCATGCCTGCCAATCTAAGTGAAAAACTCATTTCTTTAAACATTTACCTCCATGTCCTGTGAAAGTGTATTTGCAGCAAAACCTAATTCTATGGTTAACCAAAGAACTTGTTTTCCAAGTAGATTAAGCAGAAAGATATGCAAATCTCTTGTTATTTCTGCAGTATTTCTCTATATAATCTACATCTTCTTATCTAACCATCCATACAAAAGAACAAGCCCTGATCATTTCATAACCGGCATAACCTCTCCTACAAATATAAGCCATCTTTTCTTTGGAATAGCCGCATCGTCAAACACATGGAGTAACAAAAGATTTTACGTCCAATCATGGTGGAGACCAAATTCAAACCGAGGACTTCTCTTCATGGACAAATCCCCCGTCCAACATTTGCCTTGGCCGTCGTCTTATCCCCCCCTCCGCGTTTCTGAGGACAA
>JACFYI010002230.1:3609470-3622379 GCA_014898755.1 Handroanthus guayacan
TTGCATAGATCCCATACAGCCTAGGATTAGAATTATGATTCGCAGTATCTCTTTAGTGCTGGTTTAAAAATTATTCCCGCTTTCCGTATGTATTTGTCTATTCTGAATCTCTGACCGTGCATATTATTCCTTCTCTCACATTCATTGGTCCATAAATTTTTACCGGCACAAAATTTTTATTCAAAAATTTTAAATTTTTTATCCAAAGAGATATAATTCATGATAATACTAACAAATGATATTCTACATCAGAAAAGAAATTAGATTCTAAAAGTCATAAGTTGAGTTATTATTAAGATTAATTACAATTAAGTTGACTTTAATTAACCGTCAAGTAATTCTAAATAAAATTATATACCAAATGCTCGAGGCTTACCAATAGCTCTGGACATGGCGAGAACTCCAAGAACCCGAGCACCCTCCCAATAAATTACTCGGCCACCCGCCGCTTGTATCCGGTTCAGCTCATCCGGCCGGTCCGGCTGGAATTCATACACTAAAAGTTATTATAAATTGAAACCAAAAAATAATAATAATAATAATAATAATAAATAAAATAAAATAAAAACGCGAAAACTCACCTTGTGGTCGGTGGAAAGAGGAATAGCCTTGCCGTTGCGGCAGAGCACGGCTCTCGAATCGCCGCAATTGGCGACGATGATTTTGTGCGGAGTGACAACGGCGACCACCGCCGTGGAGCCAACGGCGTCGCACTCCGGTGTCTGGAGTTCACAGCGGCAGCTAACAGTCATATTATCAACAAAGTTTTCGTTCCATGCAACAACCTCCTTGTCCATGCGAGTGAAGCTTCTCTCCATCACACTCTTCCACCAATTATTGCTGTTTCTGCTCTCTACGATGTCGTCCAGAAGCAACTCTTCCCTCACCATCTCGTGCAATCTCTCCTTACATTTGGTAGCTACCTGAAGACAATTCGCAATCAAATTAAGGAGCAGTTCTATTTAATTTGTACTTATGTGTTGATTCGATTTAATTGACAAGCGTACGCACATGAGAGCATCCGTGGCCATCATACACGCCAAAATAGTGGAAACCTGCGGCGGTTTCGTGTTCTCTACGGCAAAATGAAGGGTGAATCGCTACGGCGTCTTCCATGTCTCGTCGCCGTCCACATACGGAGGCGATCCCGAATTTTGGGAGGATTTCTACATCGATTCCGTTGAGAAGGGACGGAGATGAAAGTAGAGGCTTCAGAATTGGAGGCAAACGGATCGACTGCAGTTCCCTCCCATTCTCTGGACTCAAAACCACTTCTACTTCCGTGTCCGTACCACAACTCTCAAGCGAGTTATCACAATCTCTAGGGGAACAGAGCTCCAAACGACGTCGCTTCACCGCCGGATCAATCCTCACGCGGCGGAGCTCCATCCTGCGCCTCCTCGCCTCTCTACTTCCGCTGTCACACGAGCTCGCCAACCACCCCACAACAGATCTCCGCCATTTCCCAACACTCCACCTCTTTAAGAAAAAAAATAAACGTAACTCAAAATACAAAAACGATGATTGATTGACACACAGACCGACCAAAAAATCAAACACAGGAAGGAAAGACTTTAGGGTTCTGGCGGACAGGAAGAGGACCTCATTTGAAAGGACCTTGCAGTAAAATCGATGGAGGTCTCTTTTTCAGTTCAGCTCTGAAAAAAGAAAGAAAAAAAAATGTGCTTAGGTGGGGGGCTGAATAGGTAGGATGCATGTGTCAAGCGGTACAGCTTCCCTCTGATAATCAAGAGTGAATCAGAGCCGTTGATTAACATCCACTTCCACCCGTCTGTTCGAATCCAACGCGTGTACAGCTGCCCCCTTAATCGCACAAGCACGTGGCCCAATAGGAAGCCAACACGCAGGTGGTGGACATTTCTTCTTCGGGGATGGGGCCCACAATGGCGTTCTTCGGCGGGACTCGTTTGGTGTAGCAACACCTGGGCCTCATCGGGCCCCTCAGTTAGTGGCGGGGGACACGTTTCATGTTGTACTGTTGTAAGCTGTTTGGGTGAGGGATATTTCGAATTTTTTAGAGTTTTGGGTTTCCCCACACAACTCAATTTTTCAGAAAATAGCTTTATGATTATGTTTGCTCAAATTTAGGCTTTGTTTGGAATTTTTTTTTATTTTTTCTCTGTTTTTATGATAGTAAATTTCATAGATTAAAAATATTTGCTTTTCTCAATTAATTTTAATAAATTAATTATTTGGTCATTTTTATTTACAAATTAATTAAATTTATATGAAGTCAGTAAATCGACGCAGCCACAACACAATTTAATTTTTCAATTGTTTTAAGTCAAAACAAATTAAAGTTTTTTGAAATAGCAAGTTGGAGGTCTTATGATATTAAGAGTCAAGAATTGAATTCCAGCCAATGTTTGAGACTATGTTCTACGTATCTATTGAAGATTTTGCCACTACATAATTTACTATTGAGAATATTTTGTTATTATATTAATTTTTAATTGCTATTAATATATTGATGTAAGCACCTTTTCTCTTATAAAAGTCAAAACTAATTGGTTGAAAATTTGGAAAAAAAAAAAGTCAAAACTAGTTAAGGCAGACATTCAACAAGGCTTGCAAATACCATGCACGTTTGTAAATACAATGTCTGGTTTTGTACGGTATATAGATATTATTGTATGTAGTTACTTAGTAGGCGAAAAGTAAACTAAACTACCCTACTAACATTTAATTAGATGAACATAGGTTTGAGTAATATAATTTTGTAAATTCAATTTTTGTATTTTTTATTTTTTATTTTGGCGATAAATTTCTTTATCCAAGACATAGCATAGACAAATGAGGGGAGAATAGAAAAGTGAAAGATAGCAAAACTCACTTGTATTAACTCCATGTTTGGATCTTGATTTCATGAGAAAAATTTGTCATATACATTTTAAATAGTGTAACTTTTTGCTTTAATTTTGTACCTCCACTTTTTCACCCCTTTATTTTTTTCACTAAATTTCTCGGTCCAAAAATAGCATGAAAATTATATAATATTTATCTCTCAAATTTTTGGAATGAACGCGAAAATAAATGGCATATTTATTTTAGAAGGTAATGATAAATTTATATGCTACCGGTGCAATCACACACCATGAAAATAAGATTCTATACAAAACTTCAAGAGAGGTTAATGCAAATAACCCATCAAACTAGAAGTCAAGAATAATCCACGCAAGACAAGTAAAAAACTAGTTTAACAATTCCTCACATTGTTTTCATTTATCCACTTCATCTTTGAAAGCTCGTCATAACAACCCATTGGATATTTTAATAAAATAATATATCATTTCACATTGAATTTTAAAGAAAATATAAATTATTTTTTATTATATTTCTTTATGTATAATATTTGAAATAAAAAGAAATATCCCATATACACACGCATGAGGAAAGTGGAGGAAATAAATTTGCTGAATGTTCTGTAACTCCTTTAGTTTTCTATAACAAAATACTTGAGTTCATATTTGTCTTTACTACATGTATTAATTTGAGCAACAACTAATCTTCTCAAAAACAATGTAAAAAGGGGCACGATTAATCTGCAGAGTATACAACAAGACACAGAAAGTTCCTTCCTTCTTCTTGCTCCATACACTTTTTTTCTTAAATTTTGTTAGGTGCTGAATTATAGTTTCCGCTTTATCCAATAGTGTAGGCTAGAGGTGAAGTTACAACTGAATGTTGAATTGTTGTATCTCATAGATGATATAATTAGAAATCTCATTCCACCCAAAATATCACAAGAAGAGATCGTGAATTCGCCTTAAGAGAACAACTATATCTGCGTTTCAACCCACTTAAAATAATTTGCTCATTTCTTTGTCTCCCCATTTTATCGACACATCCAAAATATGGGTCTTAGATTGTCACACTCTTGGGAAGAGAGAGCGGTGCTCGATGATAACAGGGCAGGTGCACCAAAAAGGAAATAGCCCTTCGGGAAATTAGACTCTATCACAAAAATGTCGATTGAACTCCTTTGGCGTTGCATTGGGACATTGCTCTGGCATTATCACCCAGCCATTTGTAACGATTCAAGATAAGGAATGCTAGGATTCAATAAAAAAATGAATCAGGCATGAGATATTACATGTTTTTTAATTACTATGACTTCACTTTTAATAATTTAAAGCTAGGGGGCTATCTATTTATGATGGCTGTCCACGTTTGCAAGGGCAATACTTATCTCAACATCTTTTATAATTTAAAAAAATACAATAAAACCCATATATTATTTCAAATGGTTGAATAAAACACTTAACAAAATCTATGTAACATTATAATTAGATCCCTAAAAATCGAACCTATTAATTTATATATTATAAGTAGAGCCCACCTCATCAATGTTGCTTAGTTTTTAGGTTCTCTCATTGTTAATGTTACAAGGTTCTATTAAATTTTTTATAACTAATAAAAAGAAGCATAATGTAATTTCTCAAATCACTGAAGGGGGTTTTGAGATAATTATCCCTACAATATAATTAGACTGGTTCAGCAATGAGAGAAGCATAAAATGAATAGAGGTGGAACTTCATTCATGTGGTCACAGGTGCAGGGCACAAACTCCATAACAAGCCACAAATTGATTCCACAGAACACAAAATGTTAACCCTAACAGCCAGTGTCAATTGCACACAAGATGTCGAGGAATCAAAACTAGACCATTTGATATGATGCTCCAACACCAAAACCGTCACTTTTACGTCTCCTTCAGCTCCATGGCATCTCCTCCATTCTTTAGATCCTTCAATTTTCTGTAACCCTTATCAGTACCAAATATCCTGCAAAGTACAAGCAAGTTAGAACAAAACCAATTCTACGTTACATCACCAATCAGTCTACAGCAACAGTCACAAAAAATAAGCACTCTGCACGGCAGCATAACATGAAGTAATTCTTTGATCTTCAGTCTTCACAAGCTCTTCTAGGAAGCAATGATCGTTTAGCACAATAACGTAAGGAAAGCAAAATTTTTGAAATCAAATTATCTGCGAGATTAAAATTGAGACACATTCATTGTGAAACTAGAAATCCAAAAATTCTCAGACTACTAAGATTGTCTGAAGGGCTTCACTTAAGTTCCCGAATAAGACTTTTAAAGCAAACAATAGCACCTTTAATTTGCACTATTACATGCTCATCTTCAACCAACATGGAATAGTGCATAAGATTTAACGTTTCAGCCAGCCGCTCAAGGATCAAATTTAGAAGGCAGGCACCTCTTTTCTGGTGGAAAACTCACTGCATGAGCTGTCCCTTTATGTGGCTTAATTGTTTGCTACTATCTTTTATAATTTGCACGGTTTTCATCATTATTTCTTCTGCTTGATGCATCTTCATCAAAGACAGCCATTTTTTAAAAAGGCAAATAATTCCTCCATACTCCACAATGCCTAAAATTGTAATTGATCACAAGGCATATATCAAAAATGAAAATGCATGTGAAAACAATGAAATCAAAATCTCACCAGTCCATGTAAACAAAAGTTGATGAGTAGTTGCCACTCTTTGTGTACAGCAGTCGGTGATGGTAGTCATGAAAATCAGCACTGGAAATCCACAGAAGAAATTTCAGACATTGAGGTGAGAATTAGGAGAAACTTCATATTACAGAAGAGTAAAAGATGCAAGAGTACAAACCCCCCATATAAAGGCAAGAAGTTTGAAAGACTCCATGGGAAATGGTATCCACAATGTGCCTCGACTGTTTCAAGGACTCTAAGAACCATCCACAACCACAATGTTATCAGATGGGGACCAGTGATGGCAGGACCGATGATCGTTGCAAACCCAAGAAACAGAATCTCAGCAGGATGAGCATATTCAGAAGTCAATCCAAAAGGTGTTGCATATCTGTATGGATTTAAAGCATATATTGGTAAAGACACAGAAGGGATAAAGTAAAATATTTATTGCAACCGAGGAACAACAAGTAGCTTTTAAGAAGCATATGTTGATGGTCACTCACTCATGATGGACACTGTGGACATGCTGGTAAAGCCATTTTGTATGTAAAATCCTGTGGCCCCAGTAGAAAACAAAGTCCTCGAGGATGAAGTAGAATAAAAGCTGAGTTGAGATTACTTTCCTGCAGAACCAACTCCCATGATTCAATCCCAGAAAACCATGAAGAAGTTGCATCGCAACTAAAGAGACATGGTGCGCAAAAGATAAAGCAACAATTGAGATGGCATAAAAATTTTATGTTGTTTCTTTGTTGGTGCGAATTCTGGTAGGAGAAAAAAAAAAGAGGTGATTGTTCCACAACCCTAAATACACGCTAAATCCATTCTCCCTGATCAGTTAATTGACACCTTCAAAATGCATAATTCTGCTGGTTTTCAGCAAATTATTGAGCATTTTGAGATAATTAAACTCAAAGATAATTTAGCCATGGCTATGTTTCACATATTATGAGAACTGATGGCATGAAGAAATATGTAACAATTGTCGTGACAGGAAAATCACTAAGAGGCCATCTAACAGAAAGAAATGCCACAACAAATAAGAAAAATTCATGTTCTTTAGATGCCCAAACCATACAAATGTGATAGCTAAGTTACAGTTGCTAAATGGTACTGATCTGGTGACTTAAGCTTTAGTATATAAAGAACCTGAGTATACCAGGACGGCAATGGGAGAGTACTTCGCATCCCCATGAATTTGAAGACAGGATATGATAGAATCATTACAGGTAGATTGACACCAAAATGATAGAGTAGCAGCCGAGTGATACATTTCTCTTGAGCAGCAGGGGTGTTATTTTTAGTCTGCACCAACCAAGAAAACAACAATTATCGTGAGCATGTGTTGGATCCCACATGTTTCTCTATAAGAAAGTTCCTGATTAAGATTCAAGATGCATATTGTGATACTTATATTTTTTGTTCAAAATTAGAAATGTGGGGCTTGAGGTTTTGTTTCCATAAATGGCAGCTGAATAGTCTCAGTTTCTTTTTGACCCTTATGTTACTTTGGAGGACATGTAGAGAGCATCTAAAATAAGAAAACCTAGAGAAAATGCAAATTCACTTATGGTTGTAATATCACGCCACTTGGAAGGACGAACTGTAAAAATAACAGTGGCAGAAAGACTGACAATCTCCAGGAAACAACAGGAGCAATGGAGTCACTGGAGTGAAACCTGAATTTTGTACTTGCTTAGCCATCCCGCCCTTTCCAGATATATAAATGGAAGTCCCGACAGAAAGAAGATGCTTTCATGAAGAAAGAAACTTCCAAGACAAGCAAGCTGGAAGTCACTAAAATGAGTGATGAGATACTGCAAAAAAGAAATATCAAGTTGAAACTTAAAAACAAGGCAAATAAGATACAATAAGATTATAACAACTAAATTATTCATAAAAATGATAACAGCACATGCAAAATATTCACAAGAGGATGAATCCAGAAAGCTAAAAGAAATGTTCTCCTTTGCAAAAAAATAAGCAAAACATATTCAGTCCCAACTTCCAGCCATAAATAGGAGTACTGCCTATATTAGGCACAGGCATAAAATTTGCTTCTTGCAGTCCAATAAATAATATCTAGGATTAAGAACTTAACATGCAATTCCTGAATGAAAACCATCAATAGCATCAAAGAATATCTATTTAGAATAATCCAGTTTTAAGTACACTAGCTTTCCTACTTTAAATGATTAACTAAATATAAAAGATATTTTAGGACATGGCCATTAAGTGTTGATCGATTGCAAAGTAATACAAAGGGAAAAATAATGAAACCATTCTTGATATCTGATAATTGTTCTCATAAGGTCTATCTCAAAAATCCTTCATCTTTCTACCAACCCAAGAAAGCCCTAGCAATATCATTACCTGCAGTATTGTTTCTATAGAAATCTTTACTTCAGTATTTCTGCAACAAGTCAATAAAGCAGCAGCTGCATTCCCTTTTATGATAACAGAGGGAGATGAAACAGGCATCACACTCAGCTAGTCAAGCTCTTCTAGGACATAATAGAGGAAGATAGGAATAATACAGATAGAAGTGGCTAATGAAGCCGATAAATTGGAAGAGAGACAGTCTTCGTGCCAGCACAGCTTGGAATATACTGAAGGACTACTGAGAGATGCGTATGGATAAAACAGACTTCAACCAACACATATCAATAAGTGGAATTCTCCACCTACCCATATCCATAAGAGTGCGTTTTTACTGAAGGCAATTTCATCTTGTTTTAGCATGTATGCCGTTGAAGAGTGAGACATATCAGCATTTCTTTCTGAACATAGCCTAATACTTCTGTAGGTCTTAGTTATTTATCAAAACCTTGGGAGTTGGGAAATGATTTTATGATGCGCAAATCAAACAACCACAGTAATTTTTTTTTCTTTTTTCTTTTTTTTTTTTTTTGAGACTACAGCGGTGGAGGAGATATGGGGAGGGGCTTTTCAAATGGGATTCGAATCCAGGTCGTTGACCTAGTAAACCAGCTCCCTTACCACTTGGGCAGGTGGTTGGTCCAACGACATATAAAGAAGAAGATGAAACAACCAACAAGTGATCTGTTTGAGAGTGCTTGAACTGCTTTGAAAAGCGTTACAGAAGAAGATGAACAAAATGGTATCAGAGAACTGAAAACAGAGCATGAACAAGTTGTGAATAGTGATCATATTATCATATTAATATCTGTGATCAGATCCTAGAGGAAGATATACCTTAATTAATAGGAATAAGGGAACAGAAAAATCATTCAAACTTTTGTTCTTTAAAATTGAATTGAGGAGCATCTATAGAGCCTGACCAAAAGAGTGCACTTCACTACTTTACTTCATTAGTACGTAGTAGAGACTGGTTTCAATTATTTACTTTGGGTTTCCTCTCATAGCTGTTGAAGATGCTTACGGTCCATTAGATCCAATATAGATTTTGACGAGGGGACATACTTATCCATCGGGGTATATCAAGAGCACTACCACCCACCTTATTCGATTACAAACTTACAATATGCTATGTCACCTGTAAAGTCAAAGGCTTCAGTTCAGCAGTCTTGATTCTCTTTTGAACCCATAAAACCTTATTTACGAATACCATAAAAAATCGTGTGAAGCTACACTAACTTACCATGATGAACAAGCCAACATTTCTTTACATGCTCGGTTTTTTTTTTTTTTTTAAATTTATTATTATTTTTTTTATAATTTTAATTGCATTTGGGCCATCTCATCCTCATCCAACAGCCAATTTTTTAATTTCAATTATTGAGAAATCCTTGAACCTAATGTGAGGAATTGCCATTACCGTCTTCCTCATCATGCAATAACAACGCTAAATGTCAAAACAACATAAAAACATTTCAGGTGAAACGTATCCATCGGAAGAATTGAATCAATGGTACAATTCTGGTGCATGCATTGTTCACGACAGCGACTTTCTTCTCCCAAAAAGAAAAAAAAAAGGTTAAATAACAGATTGAAGAAACACATCACAAATACAACCAAATTCGAAAGAAAAATCAAGCATCCGCTTATAGGAAGAGAAAAGAAAAACGCTGCATTGAAGAAAAACAGTATGAATCTATCAAAAGCGACCGCCGTCAATGCGATTGAATATATACAAACAAAGAGATCGAATCTAGGGCAAGAGAAGATAGATTGAAGCCGTTACCATCCAGGCGGACTCCAACACTGATGCCATGGAAATGACAGCTGTTTGGACTCGATCTCGGTTAGAGACAGAGAGTGTTTGTACTTACTGGTGATACTGAGAGAGCGAAAAGCAAAGCCGAAATGAAGATTTGTGCTATGGTAAGAGCACTGAGTAGTAAGGAGAGAGAGAGTGAGAGAGAGAGAACAATCGATTAGAGAGCCAGACTGTCAAAGTGGGAATCTCGACTCGTGGCCTGCCCTCTTGGCTATTGTATGTGTGCATCAAAATTCAAAACATGATAGATCCATGTCCACATCTGCCATCATCATTTATACTAGTTATCGTGACACGCTCGATGCATATGATATAATTTTTTATAATAAAATTAAAAATATTTATTTATATTAAATAGTGCTATTTTTTTTTAATTCTTTAAATACTTTTACTTGAATTTATTACATAGAATAATACGATTGAAAGTTAAATTTGAAGAAAATTAAGTCGAAAAAAATGAATAAATGGAGAAAAATAAAAGAAAAATAAGTATTAAAAAAGGTAAGGAAAAACTTTATTTACATTATTTTTAAAAAGTACCTTGTAATTATCTTTTAAAATAGAGTTAATTTTATCAAATTATTGGAGAAACATACCAAAATAACAAAAGGGTCCCATGTCTGGTATATAATATAAAATATATGTAGGTATTGGTGGTCCATTGTCG
Organism: Handroanthus guayacan; assembly: GCA_014898755.1. Taxonomy (NCBI): domain Eukaryota; kingdom Viridiplantae; phylum Streptophyta; class Magnoliopsida; order Lamiales; family Bignoniaceae; genus Handroanthus; species Handroanthus guayacan. The sequence continues at coordinate 3,619,828 of JACFYI010002230.1, forward strand.
CATTGGTGTAATTCTTATGGAGCCTGTTGTTTGAGGCACTCTAATTATTTATTCTAATTTATATTTTATTTCTTATTTTATTGTATAAATATATGTTACATGTATTGCAATCACTTGTGTTTTTATATGAAAATTTTTAATATATTTGACATATATTTATTATATGAAATAAGAAATGAAACACAATTTTAAAATGAAAAAATCCTAATTAATTTTGGCAGCTTCTCACATGTGTCAAGCATTCAAGTTTTTAATTCTTTTGTAGGGTACTTGTATGACCTTGACATGCGTAATTTGGGAAAAAGACAATTTGTCCTCGACATATAGCCAAAATCTCTTAACACACTTGCAATCTAGTCGATCTCGATTGAGCTAGGCTTAACAACATCAAGCTATGTCATTCCAATATTCAACAACGTAATAGTAAATTAAGCATTGAAGGATTTTGCCGAGTAAAACCCCACGTCCCTAAATGGGATTCTTTAGTTTTAGAATAATACATTGACCTATGATGAGCCCAACATACGATCCATCTAGTTTCTCCTGAACATAAATAAAACAATTTGGTTAGACTAGTCAAACGATCCAAATCAAAACTTTTATGAAATTCATCATCCTATCATAGAAGACTTATTGACTATATGTCAGTAATTATTTTGAAATGATGTTATTAGTAGAATGTGGAATATCTATATTGTTGTTCTAAAAAGGGGGTAGTTTTGTGTCAAAAATAAAAACTAATAGAAGTTATTTTTGAATTTTTATCATAAATTGTCATTTTATTCTTTCAACAAATAAAAGAATCAGTTAAATATGAAGAACATAACAGAAAATTCAGTATAAGAAAATAATCCGGATACCAATTTTATTAATATTTCAAATTTATCCTTTTAAAGTATCCTCCATAAATTATTCAATAAAAGGTCAAAAAATTGTACTTTTCATAAAATAAATCCACTTCCAAAAATTCTAACCTTTTCAATTTAAACTTAATAAACTTTTGACCAAAAACATTTCAATTTTCCTCCCAAATTTTGTTGCATAAATTAGCACAAAAATCTCGTGTAATTACGACTAGTTTATGTTTTTTCTTTTCTTTTTCAAGTATGGAAAATGATGAGAACAAATTTTCAAAATAAGTAACTAGATTTATTGTAACTAGCTGCTGGTGCACACTCGATGTGTATGCATTTAATAATCTTTATCTTTAAACATAATACTTACATATAAATTTATATTATTTGTGCAAAATTAAAATATTTTGACTGTATCGTTTAATTTTGACCATATTTTAAAATTTTAAAAATTAAAATAATTCATTAATCACTTATACTTTTAAATTATTTAAAATATGTCTATTATAAAATTATTTAAAACTTAATATGGTAAATTATTCAACATAAAAATAATAATATGGATTTTATTAATATATGTAGAAGATATTTATGTGGATTATGGGATGTGATGTAGTGGACATATAGTGGTTGTTACACTACTATTAAAAGAAAATATTAAAAAAAATAATATTTTAGTTTTGAGACCATATCAAATAGGGCCTCGCACTTTATTAAAAAGTATAAATTACTGCTATTTCAATTTTTTTTTCCTTTCTTTTTCAAGTATGGAGCATGATGGGAACAAATTTTCAAAATAAGTAACTAAATTTATGTATTAATAAGATACTTTCCGATCTGGCAAAACTTGTCATTTTGTGGTATTACTATCTGATTCATACACGACTCTTTTTGTGGCACAAAAAAAGTTGAAAATTTTATAATAAGATAAAAATAATATTAAATTTTATTTTGTGATTGATAGACTGTGCAGATAATTTTATTCATAATTCGGATTCAAAAATCTAATTAATAATCATTGATTACAAGCCAATCAAATTGAAATAAGTTGCCCTTCTTTTTTACTTTTTTTTTTTTTCACGTGGGCAAGAAATGGATAAAGTCTCATTTCTTCGGATGTCTATGTAAGATATTTTCCTTATGTATCTATTAAAATATATTTAATTCTCCAAGACACATATTTATATAAAATATCTAAAATATTTTGTTTAATTTTACCGTGGATAAATTAAATAATTATTTCCCTAAATTCGAGCAATGGCAATGCTACATCAATTAATTGAATAGTTATTTATTTATTAGTAATTCATGTTCTATCTTCTATTCCATTGCATATATGCTGTCAAGTGCATGACATCTTCAATCCTATGTTTTTATAAAAAAAATTTAATATACTTGACATATATTCTTGGAATAGGAGACGGAAAACTGTTTTGAAATAAAGGATTCTAATTGTTCTTTCAAGGCAGTTAAAATCCTTTATTCCAAAATAGTGTTTCATCTCCTATTTAATATTATAATTACATACAAGTGTATTTAATCTTTCTTTATAAAAACATAGGATTTTAGACACCACACATTTAACAAAGCACCCCTACAATAAAATAAAAAATGAAATACAAATGGAAATAGAGCATCAATTCAATCTTCTTCTTCCTCCTCCTCCTTCCTTCTTTTTTTTTTTTTTTTTTTTTTTTT
>JACFYI010002230.1:3634537-3654817 GCA_014898755.1 Handroanthus guayacan
AACTTTGCTGAACCATTTTCCACTTCATGCCAATGCTAAGACTGGCCTCTATGACTTGATAACTAATAGAAACATGAGAGATTGTTTCAGTAATTCAACAAGAAATAAAGATATCAAAACTACACTAAAAATAGTCGTTTCATACAAAATATGAAGGATTATTGGTTTTTATTGCTCAATAAATGATAGAAATTTGAGAAATTCTTTCAGTAATATCATTGAGAAACAACACTTTTGAAAACTTCATTGCAGTAAAAATATGGTTTCCTGCAATACGAAGGATTATCCTTGGTTCTCATTACATATAATAAAGACATAATTTAGTCTAAAACAGAAAGCAGATGGCATTTTATATCATTAGGTTAGAGGAGGCTATAAACCAATTTAAAACTTCTCAAATCCTCCTACATGATAGCAGGTTATTTCTTTATCACCATGACCCTCAAAAGATAAAGAGATTAGTACTTTTATGATAACACAATATCAAAAAATATACTGGTACACAAAAGTCATCAACAAGATTCACAATTTCATATAAATGAGTACAAACATTACAAATAATTTTATGCAGGGCGAGCCTCGTAGAAAATTAGATGTAAATAAGTTTCATTTAACTGTGGCAGTTGGATCATAGAAGCCAAACACGCTAGAGCATCAAGCATTTTATTACGTTTACGCATGCAAGGAAATCAAATACAATGCAAGTTTAAATAGATTTAAAAATTAAAACAGCTATCAGGAGTGTCTAAACTTGACACTTTACTGTATATTAGATATTTGGCTGTATATCCAAAATGCAAGACAGCAACATTAAATGGTTTCAATGGAAATGAACCTTTTTTTCCCAATACATCGATTTGGAATATATTAAGTACTTAGAAGAAAGTCAGAATCGCATACTGTGTCATTTATATAGTTTCTTCTTAAGATGCATATTCTATATATGTTACAACAAGAAGTATGGAACTATTCAGAAGGAAATAAACCGCAATCATAATATCGTGTGAAGTTCAGCACAAAACAGAAAGACAAATCAATGTTAAGAACTTTCTCCCCCATAGAGACAGCTGAAATTCATGAGCCCTCGGTATGTGGATGTTATCTTCTTCTTCTTTTCTTTTTCATCTCTCTCTCTCTCTCTTTTTTTTATTAGATGTTGTCTGTTAAGCCAGCCAACTGATGTAGTCAGACACAAAATCTTAGTAGGAAATTATATTATATAATGCAACTAAAAACCTTCATTCTTGAGATGAAATCACTGGGGACCTTACCAGAGACAAAATATGTTCTGCATCAGTCTTCTTTTTCAATAGAAACACTTAATAAATGTCGCACACGTCTAAAGCTAGAAACATGTAAAGAAAATAAATAACCAAGCAAGAGAGAACATATAAACAAGATTCGGAAAAAATAAATCTAGGAACCAAATGACAACATAAGAATGGCAAGGAAGGTTTCTTTATAACCTAAAAAGCCCAGTGCCCAATTTGCAAAGAGGCTAGATCTCCTCCACTCAGATAACTTCCTGTAAATTAAGAATATTTTTTCCTGAAATACTAAGACTCACTCTATTATGGAAATCTATGAATCGCTCAAATACCACATGGAAAATCTAACCATCCATTGCAGAAGAATCGCAGATGATCAGGTCCAACTATAAGAACTAGAACCTGCTTGAAATACATACTGCTGTCATAAAATTCAAAACTGGAAGCCCAAGAAATAAAACTAACCTGGGTATTTCTGGAGAACCAGGAACACTGCCATCAAAACTTGCTTCATAAGAACCGCCTTCTATCTGTTGGTTTCAGAATCTGAAACGAGCACATCAAACTCTCATCAACACTCATCATAGCACCAGCATTGTCAAATTCACCGCAATAATTGGGAGCAGAGAATATGGTAACCAACTGCCTGTCAGCAAAAAATTCATATCCATCTTCTACAACCTGCTCATGCAAGCATCAACTCATCAGACAGCAAAATTACCAAAAAGAATTCTCCTTTTAAAACAAAAAAAGATAAGAAAAATGACAATACCTGATGAGCACGACAAACAAGGTCCATGTCGTGTTGCATGAGAAATTCAGCCACCTTATCCGGACCAAATGTAAATGAGACTCCTCTGTCATTCATTCCCCAACCTTTAATTTCTCTACTAGGATCAGACCAAAGTAAATCACAAAGCAGACCAGAATCAGGAATATCAGTTGGACGAGGTAAATTTCTTATTTGATCCAAGTTTGTTAGATCAGGAGAAAGACCACCATGCATGCAGAGTATCTTATCATCTATAAGAGCTGCCACAGGAAGGCAGTTAAAACAATCAGTGAAAATTTTCCATAGTCTCACATTGAAACGGCGTTTACATTCATCATAGAATCCATATATCCTATTAATTGAAGCACATTCATGGTTTCCCCTTAAGAGAAAGAAATTCTCAGGATATTTGATTTTGTAGGCAAGAAGAAGACATATTGTTTCTAAACTCTGTTTGCCGCGGTCCACATAGTCCCCCAAGAACAAATAATTGGCCTCTGGAGGAAATCCCCCATATTCAAAAAGCCTTAAAAGATCTCCATATTGCCCATGAATATCGCCTGGAATCCAAGAAAAACAAAGTTAATCACAATTTTCTCAGATTAAATAGAAAGAGAATATAAGTATATAACAACAACCAGAAAATGGAAACATACATTTTCAGTTTATAACAGGGCATCACCAAATAACAAGTGCACCTTTGGCTTTGCAACAAAGAGAAATGCTAATGATGAATATAACTATCTGAATCCAGAAACTAAAGAAATAATGCTGACTGCCATGCAAATACATCTCTAGACGGTCCAATTTAAAGAAGGAAGATTCCACCAATAATGCAAAAGGACGTCACTGAGAGCAAGCAATATGCAAACATTTGATTCAAAGTCATGAACAGGAAAAGATATTCTCTTTTAAATAACCAGATATTACACGTGGAGGAGTAAACTCAAAGCTGACAAAGATGCAAACAGTCATCATCTTACAAACTAAAATCTATGATCCACAAGGCTACGTAAAAAAGGAAGCTTAATCTTAATAGGTTTTATCTCATTGTCAATAGTTAGGATTTGGTGATACCTTCAACAATTGAAAATATACAATGGATAAGCATCAAATCATCTGCTAAGGTATAACTTGCACAGTGTAGAGTTTAGTCTGCGAGAGTTTTAGTGTTGTAAGTGTTTGTGTTCTTAGAGATCACTTCTCCACATGAATGCATATGTAGTCTCTCTCATCGAGCTCCCCAATATGAATTTCAAAATTTAGATTTTATCATCTTCTCTTATTATGTCATTTAGTCTATGTTGAGTTTTTACTTTGATTGTTGCTCCACTATTGTTTTATTCTTTATTGTTTTATTCTTTTTTGTTAAGTTCCATTTCATCTTATGTGGGTTCCATTGGTTTTTTGATTAAGTTAAGCATTGCCATCCTAGGTGCACATAAGATGGGGAATATTACGGAAAAAAGGACATAAACCCATAGATTTTTCTTTGCCTGCGGGAAGGAGTGTCATGGACAAAGTTGCTAATTCATACCCTGTGCAAAAACTAATTTCTTTAAGTGTAACATTGACTTAGCACACCAGCACAACCATAATTACTGCCTATAACTATGAATTATGACATATGACATCACATATAAAGATGCTCTTTCAAAACATAAGCAGCTTTTTTCCAAAAACGCCTGACGAGATATTCTTCGTTAATCTCAGGGAAGGAGGGAGGGAGGGAGGGAAATAGAACAGATGACAATCTATAGAAGAGATGGGTTGCCAATTATCCATGTTGAGAAATCCAATTACTGAGATGGTTTGCATAACTAGCTTTTAATGCCATAAGAAAATCTTAACATACTCTCTTCACACACATCCATATCAAATAAAAATAAAAAATAAATAATAATAATAATAATAATAATAATAATAAAAAATAAATAAATAAATAAACATGTTTTAGACGGCCTCAAAACAAGAGCTAAAGCAGATTACATGATCCACCTGATTAAGAAAAGACAAAAGTTCAAATCTAGAAATTTAACTTTTCTAATGCATTAATATTTACCCTTTAAACAAGATCGACATCAGTTATTAGCATATAACTCTGGGTTTCTGGTCCTCAAAACTGTAGGTTTTATCTCTCACAACTCTTCCACTCCAACTGGAAAGACTAACTCCAATACCATGAAGAGTGATTAAAAATCTTTGCTTTCCATTTTATTACACAGGGAAACATAAGGTAGAAATTATAGGACTATGAAACGAGCTTCTTCCTTCCAAAATAGTTGATACAATAAGCAAAAGAAAAGCTGCTAAGAACCCAACCCAGAATAGGAAGTTGAATAGTACAATTTCCGAATATCACTAGCGCATATTTTAGTAAATGCCAAAACGAGAGGATCAACTATTAATTTTCTGCAGCTGATAAGAAATATATTATCAACCTTCATGATAGGACTCTTATCTTCTTGGTTCGTCTTAAACATATGCTGGAAGTTAATGCAAGTAAATGCAAGAGGACATCTAATATTAGCAACAAAAGGGCAACGTTTTGAAACCAACATAAAAGACCGGTTTTCTAGCCGTGGTAAGAGAAGACTAAGTAAATTCTCCAGCATCAGAGAGCATCACAAAGATGTTGGCACCTCTAGATGTCCCCCGGGCCAAGCTCTAATCAGCTTTACGTCATTGATGGTTTGAAAAGTAATACTAAAAATATCGTAGATCAACTTTTCCCTGATTATATTAACCCAGATTAGACTCCACCACTGATAACATTACAAAATTCAAATTTGGGAACCATGTAGCATCTGATGCAACAAGTGCAGCGAAAATTGCTGATACATATGGGCTCAAAGAAATGTTCTTCGAGCATTCCTGGCCTACGCAGCTCATGAAAACTCAAAATGAAGAATTTTGCTCCTCTTCTTGCTAAAACGTCACGGCATAAGCACTTATTCTATATCAACATCAATCATACCAAGTCATCAGAAAGGAAAAAATTTCACAAGCCCGGTATACATGCAAAAGAGAGATAGCATTCATCTGCAGCAAGAAGTGCTATAGAAAAAATAAATAAAAAAATGAATACCGCAGATCTTGATAGGGGCTTCGAGCTCGAGGAGATTAGGCTGGGAGAGGAAGATTTCACGCGATGTCGTGCAGAGAGCACGGATCTCATTCTCGGAGAGCTGCACCTGACGCACAGTCCTCGCGTTCCGAAACTCTAACAAGCGATTGATGATATCATCCAAAACGGCAGGCTCTATCCCCTGCCCATTTGCAGCCATCACTATCCCCTCTTTTCCCCCTTCGATTCCAAAAGTTATTCCACAAAATAACAAGCCCTAGATTAAGAAAACTCTAAATTCTCCAAATTTCAATCCGTTGTCATCGTAAACAATAAATGGATGGATGAATGGAGTAAATATCGATATGGGAAAGGATTAAAACAAGATTTGGAGGCTGCGAGGTATGAGGACTGCAACTCCGATGCAGCGGAGAGGACTATACGTCATGCAAAAAGTAGTAAAGACGGATTTATTGTCATGGATGATTAGATTTTGATGGGAATAATATTAATCAAAATAAAAAAAGAATCGTCGAAGTCGATAAATCCGCTGGCCTCGTGTGGTTCTCTATGCTACTATGGTTGGAGATTTTTGGACTGGCCCCCCTTCCCCCTTCTTAAGGACATTAAGGTCTAATATTCTATTCCCTCATCTTTGTGTTGAGATGTACTGCTGCCTGGTTGAATTCAAAATCTAGGGTTTCAATGAATGTTCAAACTCTATCAAATTTCTTGGGAATATTAAAATATGGGAGTGCTTATTGGCTTCAACTCTTATATCAAATGTAACCCCACTCACTTGAGGGCCTAATCATTGGGGGATATGCAAATTGTACAATGCACAAGCATCTCCTATAAATTCGTCGGTAGGGATTTCATTTTTTGTTATCTATAAAAACCCTTTTAGTTTTATACTAAAGTTGGTTGGTTAAATTTGTCAAATTCTTTATTGCAGTTTAATAATTAGTTGAAGACTAATAATGTTTCTCTTGAAACTTAAAGAAAAAGAAATACTTAAATGGTGCAAGAATTATTCTACGTAACTAACTTAAACAAGGGCTAAGGGAGACATATGGAAATCGTCAGTTGCTTTTCTTTTCTCATGTGAGGTGGACTTGGACATTGCTCACAACAAAAATCGGCTATCGTTGTCATTTTTAAAATATCCCCAACCTCTCGCTGATATGTTTAGGAAAGAAAAAAGAAAGTTGTTAAGACATATGTCATGTTAAAAAGTAAGGTTGGCGTTAATTACTCTTATCGATTTTCTTGATTTATTATGATAGTCATTCTTTTTGCGTTCAAAAACAAAAAAGAGAAGTGTTTAAAAGTAAGGACAAAGTGGCCTTGAATAACTCTAGTAAGAAGTTAAAACATGCTTTTCCTTTTATGTACTTTCGAATCATACATTGTCATTTCTCCAATATTGCTATCTTCTCCAAATTCTTCCTTGAGGGCCCCCATGAGCAGCACCAAATTTGCAACAAGTTATTTAAGTGATTGGCGAAAACAATAACTAGTGGCTCTACCACCAGAATGGGTTTTAGCCCATTTCATTTGAAGGAGCTAGGGTTATTTGCGAGAGCATTAAGGGGGCTAATGCAGCAACCATCTTGAAGAAGATGGGGGGAGGGGGTCAAATGCAATAATTAATGTTTTCTGTTGTAGCTTCTAAATCATGATCCCTCTCATTCTATGTAAAAGATGCTGGATTTATAAATATCTTGTTTATCTTAATTACAACTTAAAAATGTCTGTTTATTTGAAATCCTAATAAAGGTGGTTATATTACTCATGACCTGTTGTAATGCAATTCTTACACATGTTGAGCCTACCATTGTCCTCCAGTCATAATTTCACTTTCCTTCTTTATTGAGATGATAGCATTCTGACATCCTTTGGAACTTTAGTACGAGTGCCAATCTTGGACTCTAACCCTTAATCGAGGTAGAAACCTCCTTAGAGCTTTTCTCTATCCAAGTAGGAGTAGTTCAAGTACCTGTTGATTGGCTCAAATTGCTTGTAGGAAAACTTAGTTTCAGGCTTCCAACATTCTTATTCTCATCGAGCACAATCAACTAACTCTTCTACACATTTTTTACCACGCATTCGAATACCCTAAACTAAGGCATCAATGATGTTCTCATTGGATCGAGTCGCATTTTACAAATTTTGCAGCTCTAGCAGAGTTCATTGGGCTAATAAGGGATAAAAGTTCCATGTTGATTAATCATTTAACAACGATTGAATCAACTCATTATTCTTATAGTTTTAACAATTTTTTGAGGTTAAAAGGTCAGAGAACAATAAAAAAGACGCATGACAATAGTAAGAGAGAAAGAGGAATGTCAAATGTGAGTCCCAAAGGCGAACATTTTATCAATATTGATTTTCATTATATCATGTACAAAATTTTCAAGGTCAAACTCTATTGTGACAGTCCATTAACTCCTTTATACAATTCCTCAATTTAATAAATAGTGTGAATTGTTAATGAATCTTACACGTAATGATATTTTCTAATAGTGCAGGGTCAAACTAAATTACTTCTAACACAAATATAAATACACGTTTTATGCGAATATATACGGACTTATTATCCAATTATTACCTGCGCATATATTCTCATGGTATTTAATTCGGACACTTCGACCCGCATTCCTTACGATCTCGCCCAAATGATACCAATCCCACTGCCACGCCGCCCCATTGTTTATTTATTATTGACAAAGCGAAGCTTTAATGAAAGTGACTTCTGTCCGAACGCCTTTGTTCTATTGTAATAATCTCTTATTCTCTTCAAAGCGTATTGGAAAAAATGGAAAAGAATACCGGCGTTGCTTTGCATTTGTTCTCTTTGCCTCTCTTTTGTCCTGTATGATCTTGTTATATTGATTATAACCCCTTGAGGATCTGAAAAAGTTATAATGTAATAACAACTTCTTTCCTCATAAATGGGGTCACTTTCTTGCATTTATATTTAGATTTCAACTGATAGATTAACCGGCTCATTTTTCTTGGTTTACTGAAGTTTCCAATATGGCTGGGTGAAATTGATCAGCTTTCTGGGCATCTCCGACCGTTCGTTCCTCAAGGTTTTGAGGTTAAGGAACGGGATATTGAGGTAAGCAGTTTCATTTGGTATGGAACTACTGTATTAATGATGTTTTCTTAATCTTATGTCTTAAGATTTGTCCACATTACTGCTAATCCTTTTAGCGCCATGGAATCTGCGTTTGGGATGACCGATTATAGCTGCTTTTTTGAAGGGTTGGCTATGAAATCTGCTCTTGAGATCTGGCTTTTGGATTAATGCTGAAGGCAATTTGTTAGCAAAAGGTTGAGATTTAGGCAAGCTAATCTGGAAGATTGTTCTTGGTTTTGTTTTGGTAATGAGATTCTATTGGTTTTAGAAGAAAATTCTTTCAATGAGAATAGAGGTCGCTATAAGGCCTAGATTATGGCACCGGCAAATGCTAAGTGGGTGTTTGTAAGAGCTTCTACTTTTTTGGAGAAATGAAAAATTGTAGAGATAGCTGTTGTGCGAGTCAAGAATGATCAAAATGAAAGTAGAAAAAATGACAAAAAGCTCAAAAATTGGGGAGGTTGAATTTTGATCGTAGGCCCGTTCCAGTGTAAGGGGATGTTTGCAATTGCTTTGGTTCTTCAGAGAAGTGAAAAAGTTGAGAAAAAAAATTACAGAGAAAGCTTTAATGAAAGTTGAGAATGCTTGAAAATAAGTTACAACTACGAAAGAAGCTATAGAACTTGTGTGAGGGTTGCTTTTAGCCTCTAGCTTTTTTCTACTAAATTTTAGAGAAGCAAAAATTAGTGTTTCCAAATATTACAAAACAACTGAAGTAAAGCTAAAAGCTACAAAGTGCTTCGTAGAAGCTAAGCATACTTCCAAACACTCTAAAATAACTAAGTTAGCTAAAGTTGAGAAGCATATTGGTTAGTTCCTGGGCTTTTTTTAACAATATCTCTGTAAATTTTGTTTTCACTGTTTAGGAAGATTTCCGCCGGAAAGTAACTTGTTGCATCCACAAATTATCCTTGCAGATGGAACAGGGGAATTTTGACTCGACTGAACTACAACAACTAAAAATAGATGCACCAAGAGCCCTTGAAGAAGAATCGAATGGCTTCCCTCAGAAACGGCAATTTTCATGCAGCACCACTTGCTCATTCTCAAATCAAGAATATGACAAGTCCGATGCAGCACAACGGTCAAAAACAACCGTTAAACTTTGTGGCCTTATAATTTTTTACGCTATGGTCATGATAATTGAGATTGTTGGAGGCCTAAAAGCCAACAGCTTAGCAATCCTTACTGATGCAGCCCATTTACTTTCTGACATTGCTGGATTCTTGATTTCCCTTTTCACCGTTTGGGTATCCGGTTGGGATGCAACGCCACGACAATCTTTTGGATTCTATCGTCTTGAAGTAATAGGAGCCCTTTTATCCGTGCAGCTTATATGGCTTATCTCTGGAACTTTAATCTATGAAGCAATTCAACGTCTTACTACCAAACGAAAAAAGGTAAACGGGAAGCTCATGTTTGGAGTTGCTGCATTTGGTTTTGTTGTTAACTTTCTCCTTGTCTTATGGCTTGGACATGACCATTCTCGTCATGGACATTCTTACCATAATTGTAACGACAATGATGAAAAGGAAGAATCAAAGCTTGTGTCGACTTCTCAGTGTAAGAACGAAAAGTTGAACATAAACATTCAAGGGGCTTATTTGCATCTTGTTACTGATTTGATACAATCGGTGGGTGTGATGATTGCTGGATGTGTTATATGGCTAAAACCTAAGTGGTTAGTGGTTGATCTTGTTTGCACACTCATCTTCTCCATTGTTGCTTTGGGGACAACCTTGCCAATGCTAAAGGATGTGTTTTATGTACTGATGGAGAGGACGCCAAGTGAGATTGATATGGTTTGTCTTGAAAATGGTCTGAAACTTATAAATGGAGTTCTTGATGTTCATGATCTTCATGTTTGGGATATTACAGTAGGAAAACATGTGTTGGCTTGTCATGTTGTAGTTGGACCTGAAGTTTGTCAGAATGAAATCTTGCGTGAGATTAGGGAATGTTGTAAAAGAAAGTTTGGAATTGATCATGTAACAATACAAATCGAACAAGAATTCTGATTATTATCATCTTGCTTCAATATGTTTCTTGAAAGATGAATAACATTTGTTTGAGAAGTGGTTGTCTTGTAACCGGATGAAGCATGGGCGAAAATCTTTATGACACCCCACTTGCTTATTCAAGGACAATTTCTAACTGAATTTTGACGAATTGAAGAGCTTGAAGTGATGATTCTGTTTTTTATTCTTTAAATTAAACATAAAAAAATGCTATAACTTAAAAAGTAATCCCCAACTTCTATTTTAATTTTTTTACTCTCGATTTTTTACAACTTTTTCTACAATTTTTTTATTTCGACAAGAATAACGGCTTTTGCAAATCTCTTATAAGTTCTCATTATGATATCGTCATCACGTTCAACGTAATTAGATGTAACAAGTTTCTTCGTAAAAGAGGAACTCCTGAAATGCTATATTATTGGACGAACGCAATGAAATATCCTTACCGGATTCGCAAATCTATGACGAGGATAACTAACGAGAGTGTCATTGAAAACGATGAACATGCCTCTTTATTAGTAAGAAAGGGTATACCAGAAGACAGAAACCATACAAAGATACTACCCTTGCAACACCACCCTCTGTGTCCCAAGCCCCCCGGTTGAAATGAATTGATGCCAACCCAACATTACCAAAATCAGTCATTTCAAGAAAACAAAAATTAACAGTAACTCATCATTCATACAGACCATTTACTCAAAGAACTAAAATGACTTTTCACCTTTTTTACTGTCACACTGAAGTAAAGAAGTATTCTATATAAAAGGAGGAAACAGGACAAAAGTTTTGGGTTGCTATCAAATGTTGACATCATCCCTTGAAGTTTAACTCAAGTGGAACAGCAGCCTCTCTTGACGTTTCCAGACGAATCACTAATATTGATGGTCGTTCCCTGACTGGGAACTGTCGATGCTGCTGCAGCTTCCTGTGCAGCCAATGCCTTCTTGCTAATGATGTGGTATATTTCTGTCAAAATAGTCTGGAATGCCTTTTCGACATTATGTGCCTCAAGTGCTGATGTCTCAAGGAACGAGAGTCCTTCCTTCTCTGCCAAAGCTTGACCGTCATTCTCTGCAACTGCTCTCAGATGGTTGAGATCAGATTTGTTTCCAGCCATCATGATAACGATGTTAGAATCTGCATGATCTCTCAACTCGCGGAGCCATCTTTGGACATTGTCGAAGGTTTGCCTCTTAGTAATGTCATAAACAAGGAGTGCACCGACAGCCCCTCTGTAGTAGGCACTTGTGATCGCTCGGTACCTTTCTTGGCCTGCAGTGTCCCAAATCTGGGCTTTCACTGTCTTTCCTTCTATCTGTATAACGCATAGATGCATCAGCTCCCATATGAAATCAGTGAGATCTCCGAAGTGCTCAATATCTCAGAACATAGATATCAACAAGAATAGCTCTTGTTGTGCAATTGTTAACAACACGGTATAACACTGAAGAGGCTAGCTAGGCAAGGGAAACTTTTCTCCCAGTGAGGACTGAAGAATTAATGCTACGTTTGGATCAAAGAATTTCACAACAAACATGAGAAGGAAACAACAAATGTGCAAAAATTAAAGCACAATGTTGCACTATCTGAAGTCTAAAAATATTTTCCTTAGCAGTTCCTTTCTGAAATCAGAGATCCCCACATAGAGTAATAAGAAGATTGAAAGGTTCGGAATCATGCTCAACAACTTCAAATATCATGAAACTTGCTTGGATAACTGAATCCCCTATACATGTACGTTTATCTGGAAGATTATCCATAAAAGTAAAAATGTTAATATCTGACAAGTAATCTAGAACAAAATTACAAATGCACCCAAATGTCAAACGGGATCATCGCAATTTGTTGGACTAAATGCCATCCCAGGAACTATATCCTTGGTGATCACTTAAGCAACATTTCAACATCAATTTCACCGTAGTGCATTGGTAACAAGTAAATCAGCAACATTTCAACGTCAATTTCACCATAGTAAATTGGTAACAAGTAAATCAGCACACGTAAAGCTATACAAACACCAAATAAATTCATCAACCAAAAAAATTAGATCATAACATTGGCTTGTTCATAAAAATACAGTACACTGCAGCTTCCTGCTAGATCCTGTGTCACTCAATCGCAATAATGTTCTATAAACACATCACATCTCAAAGATCAACGCCACCCCCTCAAACACGGAAAGGTCATAAGATCACCAAATTATAGGAGTAGTAATCAACAGATTAAACATAAATTAATACTACAATATAATTTATGACTCACCTGAAGAGTTCTGGTGGCAAATTCAACTCCGATGGTTGACTTAGACTCCAAACAGAACTCATTTCTGGTAAAACGTGAAAGAATGTTGGATTTTCCAACCCCTGAGTCACCGATCAGCACGATCTTGAACAGGTAATCATACTCGTGATCCACTCTACTCGCCATCACCTTTTATTCCGCTTTAGTATATCCTTTTTTTCCTTTTTCTACTCCCTCACATACCTACACGCACAAAACCCACAAAAAGAAATTAAACAAAAAAAGAAACCCACATCCAAAACAATCAGATCTAACCATTCAGATCTCCATATCAACCCAAACCCATAAAAACTACCAAAAAAAATCAAAAAATCAAGAAATCGATCCGGACAAACACAAACATACAGCACAAAACCAAAAACAAAAACGATGGTTTCGCATCTTACCGCAAAGGAGAGATCTCGAGCGGAAAACGGGTACGCAGCAATTAAAATAGAAAAAAACAAATGGGTGAAAATGAGAATGGAATAAAACGGAGGAAACAAAGGAAAGGTGTTAGCGAGAATAGGTTTGAAACGGCCAATTGGGGTGGGCGACTAATTTACCATATCATTCCAAACTTTTATATGTGCGCTTTCCAATTATGTGCGGCAAATAACAGGATATGTGGAGATTCTTGGTTTAAATAATGTGATTGGGTAGCAATTAATGAGGGTGAAGTGGCGTTTGGGAGGGTTGACAAAAATGAATGTGTTAGATTTGAGTTGGCAGCAGGCACAGACAAGGGAGTGCCAGAGTGGGATCATTGGAATGTTAGTGACCTCCCATTTATAGGCACATAGAAGGGCTTCATCATGGGAAACAAGTCTTGCACCTTTGTTTCAAACTAGCATCATGCACCGATTCACATAGAAAGGGGTTCTTGGGCTAACTTATACAATAAAAATTCTTCTTTATTAGTAATAGTAACTAGTTCTTTAAAGCTGAATTGAGTCCATAATAAATTAGTACCAAAATAGAATTTTACCGGTACTCAAATATAAACATGTATTTAAGTAAGGCGAGATATAACATTTATTGAATGGGGGCGTATGTTTATTTGAGAGGAAAGAAAATGTAATGAATCTTCATCTCACATTGATTAAGAAAAGTGCTCTTGAGCCATGTTATAGGTTGAAATGCATTTTCATCAATCGGTTTTTTGGGAATTAGCAGCTAATTTGTTTTTGATTAATGGTATGAATTATAGCTCGTAATTTGTTTAAATTATATTTGATTGTATTATAAGTTAAAATTATATTTGCATGTCACTTTCATTGTCATTTGTCATAATTGTTATTAGCTTATTGAACTTTATGGACCGACCAATCATTAAATTAAATGTGGTGTCAATTTAGATTTCCATTGGGAAAATGGGATCAATATAATTATACTAAAAATGGTCTCGAGATGTAAGCAAATGTCGTTTTTTTTTTTTTCATTTTTGAACCCCATCACTTGATATGCAAAAACAAGTTGAACAGCCTATGAAATGGAAGTAACTTGTTTATTTCTTTATTTACTAAAAAAGAATTGAACTTTCTACACAGTCACAAAAATGAGAATTATTTCAATTTTATATGGTAATGTGTGCAACAAATTATGCATAAGAACTTCAGAAATTGCAAAGAAAGATGGAAGTTGTAGATTTTGGTCTTATCTTTTCTAAATGATATGATCCATGTATTGGGTAGATTGCAACTTACCCGATGTGAAACAAGAAATGTGTAAAAAGCTCCCCCTGCCCCCTCTCAAAAAAAAAAAATAATAATCCGAGCTTCTTATAATTTTAAAAATCATGTATTATGGTACTCTTCATTAGACAGTGCACTCACTTGCGCACCTTACAGTTTATTTTGTTATTAACTATTAAACATAAAAAGCATAAGTAAAAAATGGGAAACTATTCTACATTTTCTTTGAAAATTCCCTTGCAATTATCTTTTTAAAATAGGGTTAATTTTGTTAACTCATTTGAAAACATACTAAAATAATTATTTAAAAACCTCATTTTTCATATATAGTATGGATATCTAACTTAAATCATGACATTTATTTAATTATGATTTCACACTATCAAAATAAATTAATCAAATCATGTTCATATCTTGCACAACCCGTGTATGATTGGATGATTTGATCACAAATACATTTGCCGTTAGAAAATATAAGCTGAATTAATACTTGTATTTTTGAAAATAAAGAACTTAAGACCAAAAATCAAACAAATTTCATTAAACACACAAAAATATGAGATATCAAGTAAAGAAATGAAAAGGATTACTTGAATTCCTTAAATACAAACAGAAAATTGGAATGAGTTAAGGCATTTGTTTCAATAGCGTATTTAAGGCTTGACCATCTATAACACTTAAAGTTCATTGGCGAAACAACTAGCCTCCCAAAATACAATAACTCTTCTTCGATTAAAGTGATACTTCAATAATTGAAAACGGCGAGCAAGCTAACTTGAAACTCTCTTTATGAATAGATCGTAAATCTAGTGTGTGTAGTGTTATGCTCAAACAATGTGAGTGCTATAAGGACCTGATCAAGCATTCTACCTAACTATATTTACCTAAATTGTTAATGTCAACGATCAAATCTAGTTGCTTCAAGTTTAATGTATTCACAGAAACACACAAGAATAAAACCTCTTTGGTTTGGTTCTAAACTCCTATTTATAGTTGTGCAATGCAATATTGTTTGACGAGACCTTTTTTTAAAAGAAATAAAATAAAATAAGAAGCATAACTCTTGTTTTATCAACACATAAGGGTATGATTATAAGATACGGTCCTTTAATATTTTCTCAGTGAGATAAATTTGTTATATATGTTAGCGAGCCAAAATTCTGATATTTGCCATAGAAGATACCATGTGATGTAAAATAAGCTGAATATATTTTTCATTTAATTAAAATAGATATTCTGGGAACTTTACCCCAATTCACACGAAACAAAAAACTATGAGAGGTCTCTTATGACAGTGGAAAATTTGTTGTAACTAAATATTGATGATTTAAGAGCTGAATACACTGCAGATCAGCGCAGAAATATAATTTGCCAATGCCATTTAAGCGTCCTGTGGGCGTGCCGGAGTGGTTATCGGGCATGACTAGAAATCATGTGGGCTCTGCCCGCGCAGGTTCGAATCCTGCCGCTCACGTGAGATTTCATTTTTCAAGTGGAACATATATTTTAGCTTGTTTCAATTTCGCAATGTACGGGTCCGAAGCAATAATATCAATTGCAGGTACTCCAATTGCATCTGTATTATCTATTACAATTTTTGAAAAAGAGTGAACCCTTTTCTGACATGACTTTATGTGTTTTATTTAAATTACTCTCTCTTTCTTTTTATTTTTTTATTTATTTCATTTTTATAAATAATATAACTTGCATTATATAAACATTACATGCTTCACGACTACACATTCACCCACAAACCCACCCACACTTAATAAAATCAATATTATTATATTTTATATATTTATTGGTAATGATAATAAAATTATAAAAATAATATTATGACTTTATGTGTGCACAAACGGCGAGTAAATTTGATTAATTGACATTTTTTATAATTTAAAATTTTGATATAAGTTTCAAAATTCTCTAACATATAGGCACATTTTTAGGCTACGTTTGATACAAAATTTCAGGTATTTCATAGATATTGGCCCGGTTAATAATTTCAAAGTTTTAAGTATTGTAATGAATTTTATGAGTATAATATATATATGCATATGCATTGATCGTACTTTATTTATTACATGTACATGCATCGAGTGTACAACAATGGCTAATCGAGGGTGTTTAACATTTTTTTTATGGTAACTTTTAACTTTTAGTAATTAAAAAGTGATTTTAATAGTGATTAGTAAATTAAATTTAATAATTTTAAAAAGTGATTTTAAACTAAAATTAGTTAGAATCTAGAAGCATTCCTTTTTAGATATTTCGTCAAACAACTTGATAAAATTGTAATTTATAAAAAAAAAAAAGAAAAGAAACTTGATAAAATTGTAAAAAGTCACTTTTTTGGCAAACACCTAACATTAGCTTTTAATATTTTTTTGGCTTTTAGTTCCAAAATACTCTCAACTTTGCTACTCGTTTTTATTATTAACTTGCCAACTTCTTTAAATAATAATCCCTTCTTTTCAAAGTAGAAGTAACGCCAAACACCTTCATAAACTGTGAGATTTTTATAAGCCTTATGTTTCCATATGTCATATTTCAAAAACTCTTCAATATCAACTCACCCTAATAACCACTTATAACCAAATGAGAAGTCATAATCCGCTAATTTATTAATTATATTTTAGTTACTAAATACACACAAATCAACAATTCATTATATTTTAATATATATGAATTAATTTATACAAGTGTATATAATGAATGCCAGTTCAACCAAAAATTGTAAAATACTATTAGAAGCTGTAGCAAACACCCCTATCGCTACATGTATTATGTATATTAGTATTTAATAAGATATTTTTAAAATCATAAGTATCGTAATAAACATAAATAATAATAATAATAAGAAGAAGAAGAAGAAGAAGAAGAAGAAGTTAGCAGAAATCACCCCAGATAAAATTGCGAACAACCTAATATGTTAATGGGCTTGCGCCTTATGGTGATCAAGTTGAGCATTGTTCCAACGAGTTTTGGCGAAAGGAACATTCTGTAGCGGTTGGATTTTTTTAATTGGAATAGTCACATTGGGTTTTCCCAACTTAGCCTTTTATTCACTAAAAAAAAAAAACAAAAAGAAAACAACCTATTATGTTAATGAATTCAATATATATATATTAAAAAAAAGAGGCCCGAATATGTTAATGTTACGCACTACTATATACGTCGCAGGCAGTGAACAACAAAGTCGTTGTAGTATAGTGGTGAGTATTCCCGCCTGTCACGCGGGCGACCCGGGTTCGATCCCCGGCAACGGCGTGCCTGTTTTAATTTTTTGGACATTCTATTTCTTTTTCATCTTCCCATATATTTCTGTCTTTTGCTTTCCCTTTTTTCAGCCTCTTTTCTTTTCCTTTCCTTAAAAGCAACGAATACTAAAAGGGGTTCCTTTGTTTTTTTTGTTCTCAAACTTGGACTCCACTCCGCTAACAGTGTCCCACCAATCAAGAGAAAAAGAATAAGTTCTTATTTAGTAATTTAAACATCAGAAAAATAAAAAGAACTGCCCAAAAATTTTAAGGAAACCAAAAGGAGAAATTGCCCAATTATGAGCCAAAATACTGTTCCTCGCCATAAATTAATTAGCACCACCAGCGTACACATAATGGCCTTGGACGGAACCCTAAGCGTGAACTCGTTGTTCACGTTCGCCTCCTTCATCGGAATCGCCTTGAACCCGGCGGACCCCAACAACAGCTTGGTCAGCGGCACCCCCTGCGCCGCCAGCTCCGCCGCGGGCAAGCACTTCTTGGAGTTTCACGTCTACTCCTTCAGCTCCTTCTTGTTTTCCAGTCTCATCGCTTCTTGCCTTAAACTGGCGATCAAGAGTGACGACAAAAAGGGATGGATTCATGGCAGCAGGTGCGCTTTATATATTATTTAATTACTTAATAACTAAAGTATTATTATAATGAGTATACATATGTGTACATAATTGCACTATTATGTATTTATAATTTCTTGAAAGTAGTTGCCATGCAATGATAGTTACTCCCAATTATGTAACAATGATTATAATAAGTTTTTTCAGTTATGAATCGACATGTAGTAAAGGCGTTTTTAGAAAGAAGATTTGAAATATTTCAAATAAGGGTATTTTGAGAATAATAAAATAGAAAATATCAAAAGGGATTATTGCTTTATTGTATTCATACTTTGTATTTGTGCATTTTATAATAAGTATAACCATATATAAACAAATATAATGTATTTATACTATTTAAAATTGTGAGATTCTTAGGTAACTAGTTTAGCATATTATTCAATGAATTTATGAAACTAACCATTATTTAAAAGATAATGACAAACTTTCTCATTTCAACATTTAATTTTTTTCTCCTGTGATATTAGTTTTTTCTCCTTTTAAGTTATTTTATTTTTCAATCATCTTATTCTATGTAATAAATTCAACAAATAATTTAAAAAATATTCCACTATTTGAAAAGTAAATATGTTGATTTTTATACAGTAAAAATTTGGGATACGTATAGAAAAATCATTTAGAAACACCAAAATAATTTCAGAAAGATCAAATAAAAATATACTAAACATCTAATCGTACTTCATCAAAGGGTTCCTTTTTTTTTCCCTTTCTTATTATTTTTTTTGGCATGATTTCAACTTAAGAGCATTTCAAGTTAAATTTCAATTTAATTTATCAAAAAAAAAAAAAGTTAAATTTCAATTTGATTGATTTTTTCAAGTAATCGCAGGGAAATGCATAGCGGTGGACGCGTTAATCTGCGGCTGCTGCGAGCCGGGATTTTGGCATCGGCGGCGGGTTCACTCTTCGGGTGTGCATTTTTGACGGGGGCGCTGGTGGACTTAGTGCAGATTAAGCTGGGTACTTTGGCTTGTTGGGGCTGGTACACTTTGGCTGCCGTTTGTCCCTTAGTTGTATTAGTACCCTTTGCTCTTCTTATATACATATGTCTCCTCATTTATGCCTTTACTAGATAGTACAACTTGAGGGATAATTTCCTCGACAAATGTAATTACAGAGATATCCTGTATAATTTGAAAAATTATAATAGCACTTCCTGCTGTTAGATAAGAATCTATTTGTAATATTTCAATTAATATGTTAGCATTAAGAGGGCAAAATTGTACCATACATAGGGTTAATTGTTGTGATCTTTCAAATTATAAGAGGCACTTTTATAAATAGGTCAACGATATTGTAAGTGACTAGCCCATAAGTTCGTTATTCACAGTAGAAGTCACATTCTAAATGTTACAAATTGGAATAATTATCCCTTTTTATCTTGGGAAAATGACACTATAATGTTTGAATAATTGGTCATGCTACACTTTACCACCTAAGTAGAAAAACAAAGTTTCACTTTACTATCCAATATTCATTGAAATTTACATGGTGCCAACTATGTGTAATTTTCCATTAAATATTCTATCGAAATTCCCTCACATGCAGTGTACATGGGAATTGTGAGAGTAATTTTGTCATCCTAATGTTAATCATAAGGGCATAATTGTCATCTTTTTATATGAGAGTACTTTCATCATAATACAAAAATTTCAAGAAATTAACAACAGAAAGAGAGTTAGCTACATTTTCCAAAACAACTAGGGACACCATATCTATTATTTTTTCACATGGAAATTTCTACGCGTTTAATCTTAAGAGTGGGTGACAATGTAATTTTGTCGTGCTAATAAAAATCTGAGGGATTTATTATCCAATTGGAGAGATGACCCATTGCTCACTTTCGTAATTTCTCCATCATCATACCCCTAAATACAAAAGTATCCAATAAGTAAACCCTATTAAACAATGCCAAATGGCTTGATTATGAAAGTTCACTTAATTTAGACCCCTCTATAGGTATCCCATCCTAAGCTAGTGCTAAGCTCGTTTTCCCCCTCGTCAAGAGTGGGTGGCAGGCATTGATTTCATTATTCTATAGAATACGATACCCTAAATTATGCACACTACATTATCCAATCATATTAGCCTTTTGGCATGTAAGAAAAAGACAGTGGTGACAACAAATAGGAATTATCCTAAAA
>JACFYI010002230.1:3654917-3675170 GCA_014898755.1 Handroanthus guayacan
AGCATTTTCCTCAAAAAATTAGTCATGTAACGAATGAGTCACATGTAGCCACAAATTTCTGCCAATAAATAGACAGCGGGACTACTATTGTAATGGTTACAGAAATTGTGGAACTACATTTGGATATTTTGAAGGGAATGGGACCAAGAATTAAATTCGCACAAAGTTGGGGACTAAAATTGCAATTTTCCCTCAAAATACTCACGGCAGCCAATTATTTCCCTCAAAAAATAGACGGTGGGACTACTATTGCAACGGTTACAAAAGTTGTGGGACCACTTTTGGATATTTTGAAAGGGATGGGACCATAAATTGAATTTGCCCAAAGGTGTGGGACTAAAATTGCAATTCTCCCGGCAATATTCAAAGAAAAAGAATGTTTGAATAGTAACTTGATAAATATTTAATCAAAACTAGAAGTAGATTTTGTAATATTTGAAAGATTATGTCAAATGAATGATGAGCTATAGCTGGTTGCAAATAACAAGGATTTGAAATGGTAGGTAATTTTGAAATTTATCATTGAATTGAATATGATTTTGAATTCGGATTCAGTGATTCTTTAAATATGATTCTGGTCGAATTTATTTCTAAATCAAGTGTAGGGTTATCTAATTGATCTAAGTCACTTGGAAATTGAAATCACATAAAATAGTTAAAAATAGGTTAATGAGGGTTGGTCACCAAATATTCTTTGAAGCCTAAGTCAATTTGTTGTCCAACCAGTTAGAGGCAATTTGAAAGAACATTTCAAATTAAAAATTGCATATTTATATATGTTCAGTCCATAAGTATTCATAGTCGTATATTAGATTAATACAATTGACATGACATAATCTGAACCATCAAATATTTTTCAGTTTGGTGTACAAGATCTACTTCTATGGAGGTCAGTGATGTCATATTTTGCAAATCTTGCCCACATTAAGCATTAACCCAATTCAAAAATAAATATTTTTATCATATTATAAATATCCACATTAGAGTAGATTTCAAATTAGATCATCAAGGAGACGATATACAAATTTATTTCTACTAAAGAGTTGGAGTAGGATGGAACTTTTAGTTATTACACCAACCGCAACAAATTAGTCCAAAACATTGGTGCAATGGCATTGTACCTATGCACCAGTCTGGCATTATTATTATTATTATTATTATTATTATTATTATTTATAACCAACCAAAAATAAATGATAATGCCTAATTACTAATAAGATTGGTGAACCACAACTTTGTGGCGTAGCTTTCCAAGGAATTGAAGAGGGTGGCTAATCGGTCAACCATTTAGGTGAAATTTCAAACAAACTCTAACCACAACCCCATTTCCACCAATGTTAAGAATTATATCAAAATGAACTAACTAAACTACTGCAATTTTGGCACGTTTCACACCACTCTTTTGCCTTTTTCCTTATCATAATTATATTATGTTGGCTACTATATAGATCAAGTTTGAATGAGATGTTAGATGTATATATAAAATAAATTTATAACAAAAATGATATTGTCATATAATACATGATGAGGACTCAAAATTCTTAAATACTCTAAAATTCATATTTTTCTCGTGGATCGAAATTCAGTTACTGAGATGAGCTAAATGATCCTTTCAGCCTCAACCATTCGTTGAGGCCACATGAACCAAAAAAAATTATGTAAGCTAGACTTGACATCATTGGGCATGTCAACCCATGCTACAAATATTTTCAACTAGAATCAAACAAATGTACACATTTGACCTAATTACTCGACTTATATACATATTTGTCCAATCTGAATATTTTCATTTTTCATCTAGCGCCCTTATTAACTTAAGTATCAAATGATCTTCACTAGATTACCCAATGATTGTAACCATATTTTTCTGTTTTAGGTTACAATGCAGACATACCAGTTGTATATGATCACTTCATACAATCTGTTTCGTTTTTCAGATCAACTATAAATAAATCGACCAATCTGGTTCTGTTAGGTGACTCCGAATCAATATATAACAACAAATTATAATTCTATTTGAATAATAAACAAGCAATAGATAATAAAAAAAATGAACAATAAAAATTAACATTATATTCAATTCAGATTCAATGTAAACTAAATGGCAGTTGGGTAGACAAATGTACGGTCCAACCACCAAAACCCCGCGACAAAAACAAACCACCCTACACTCGCATTTATATACACCAACGATCAATCCATTAATATCATGTATAAAACACGACGTGACCTCCTTAATTCCACTCCAATTGTCCCCTTTCTCTGGATTCTTCATTCTTTATCCTTTATTAATCCTTCATAAACGACGATTCTTAGCCATTGATTGCTTATAAATAAACTACCCCATAGCTCAGCTGAATCCCCAAAAAAATTTGAAGAAGAATAGTTGAGAAACATGGGTTTCGATTGCGATGAGAGGAATACTTTGCTTTATGCCGATTTATTCAAAGAGAGAAAAGGGAATCAGAATACTGTAGTCATGGCAACAAGTGAATCGTCTTCCTCTGGCTTTAGCACGCCTGTTAGCTCCGAGTTGGGCTCGTCCGAAAGCGACGATAGCGATTTCATCGACGAGTTGACTCGTCAGATGGCCGAGTGCATGCTTCAGGAAGAAGAACAAGATCAAGAACAAAGGAACATAAAAAATTATAACAATCACAGTTATACGGATTCTGCTGCTGTTAAGAATTTCAAAAACAGATCATACTCGAACGCGATTGGTGGCATGGATCAAACACCGCCTCTTCAGGTAAAAATATATGTGTATGAATGTGAATCGATTTTTTTTTTATTTGGTTTTTTGGGGGATTAAGTGATAGATTCAGCGGTTTTTTCTTTTTTTTTTATATTTTTTCAGGTTTATGAGTTGAAGAATCAACCTCCGACGAGAAAACAAGTTCAGAAACCGGAGCAACATTATGTGCGGCGATACAGAGGAACAGACTGGAGAGTAGGGTATAGGGGGAAGGGGCATGACGGGTCGGGTATGAGGGCAATTTTCCTTGGTGGATCCGGATTTAGAAACGGGTCTTCTGGGACCGGAGTGTTCTTGCCTAATGACCCTGTTGAGCAAAAAAAGAAATCAGGTACTATTCCTTGTGCTCTATATGTGCCTTGTTTTATTTTATTTATTTGTTTATTTATTTAGAGAGAGAAGGCCTTATATTTGCCATCAAAATGTAGGCACGTGGTTGTTTTCAAGAGATTATAAAAAGTGTTTCTCAGTTAGCTGAATTATAGCTTTATACAAGTTATAAATAAATAACTTTTCCTCTTAATTCTACAAAGTTAAATGTGAAATAAATTTCTAAAATCAAAACTATCTTTCACCCAATTTCTATCACCTTGGATGTTTTATTCTAATTCATATTTTATCTTCTATTTTATTGCACGAATATTTGTCAAGTGTATGAGATTCACAATTCAGTATTTTATTAGAAGAAATTTAATAAACCTAACAATGTTTAAGATATGGAATGAGAAATGAAATACTATTTTAGAATAAAGTGTCTTATCTCAATTTCTATAATTTTTTGGTTAACTTTTAATTTTAGATAAAACTCTCTCTCTCTCTCTCTACAAGTTGCACCTCTTTGCTTCTTACAAAAGCAAAAACCATTGCAAACATGTCCCTTCCTCCTCACAATCTCAGATTTTATGCTTGAGCCATTAAATTGTCTTGGTACTCTATTAGCCTCTATTAGGTGGATGGATGACATGTCCTTTTGAAAGCTTAACCTTTTCTCATGACCTAATTGGAAAGGGACTTTTCTAATTACTGAATGTTGTTAGATTGTAAGAGATAAGTGTCATTTTTCATTATTTATAAATAAGATTCATCATTCAGAGAATATTATTTATTAAAAATGAATCTTGTATGACCTAATTTACATAACAAAAGTTAGTTCGAAAAGTAAGAATTTTTCAAAATAATACAAAAAGATCACAATTTATATATTTTGTCAATGTGAGATTACAACACCACCAGATGATGTTGACTTTTTCATCAATCAAATTTTTAATGATATAATTGGAACATAATATACATCAGCCAATAACCTGAAATCAGAATATTGGCCAGTGGGATTCCACTCTATTAGTGGATTCCCTCTACCGTGGGGCCAAAACAAAAGGCAATTAATTGGGACAATATAATTGAAGCCATAGAATATCCTTGAGGTAGAGAGTATTAAATAATGATACATTAAATATAATGTGAATTAAACAAAAAAACATAGGTTAATTACATATATTTTCTTTATTATCCAGGTTGTTCCACGGTCTTGATACCAACAAGAGTTTTAGAGGCTCTTGAGCTTCATTTTCAAAGACTTTCAGACCCTGCAGCCCTACCGTTGAGGGGTGGACTTCCCAGAGGTATGCTGACACTTGATTGTGAAACGTACTTTGAAATAGAGATTTTAAAATATTAGAGATATCATGCTATAAATGATTTAAATTGACTTTTATAATTGGAAAGAAAAGTATCAAAATAGATTCTCATTGAGTAATTGGTAAAGATATATAAAATTGTCAACTTTTTTTATTTTCGAATTTGATAATAACTTGGATCCATGGTTGATATAGAGGTCTTACTTTATCGAGGTATTATTTCATTCACATATCTAAGAGGTTTTGTTAAGAAAATGCACCTCCGCAAATGGTGAGAGAGTGGACCAGTATATCAACTTATATTGTCTCCATTTCATTGCTCTGTCTGGGAGATTGAGATGGCCATATGTCTCTTCCCGAATCCATTGAGTAGGAGGATGTAATAATATCCAATATTGTGATATTGTTGTTTCACATTGGAGGAGTCGAATGATTTAAAACAATTATTTATTGATTTCTCTCATTCACCATTTAATACTTCTTTTTTGCACAAAATCTTTTTCCGGATACATGATGACAACACAATATGTCAATTTAATTGGGTCTCTATGTCCGCGACAATTCTGAGTCATCATTATGAATTATATCTAATTAAACTTAGTGGGAGTGTATTCATCTATTTGACAGCTTGTAATACATTATTCATTAGTAATTATTGATATTCATCAGTTAATAGTTTATTTAATTGATGATATAATCATTAATTTTTGACGATCTTATTAAGAAAGTTAAATTAATATTTCTCTCACACATTTATAAAAAAAAAAAAAGCCTATAATGATTAACTTAGAGACCTCATTTGCAGATGAACGGACCAGATCAAACATGGATGAGGTGATGCAGCTACCCCAAGAATGGACTTACTGATCAACAAGAATCTTGTCTCTCAAATTGTTGATGATCAACAGGGCATTCATACATATGAAGAAAATAAAATAATTTGTCCCATGTTGTTAGAATGGAAGTGGGGAATCTTTAAACAATAACTAAAGGGCCTGAAAATTAAATAAGATGGTTCTTCTTCTTACTTTTATCTTTGTTACATGTGTATAAAAATGAGGTCAAATGCTGTAGACTATGAAGAAAGAAGCAATGAAAGTTGCATATTTTCCATTCATATAATGTCAATGTTTGCTTTCTTGTGTATTTCTTTTTGGAGGAATGTCTTAATTCTTTATTCCTTGATACTAGAGAACTAGAAAAGTGTGCCCATAGACTTTTATAACACGATTGCATGAAGTTTCTTTTTGATATTTTAATGAAAATTAATCATCCCGCACACGAAGAAAATTTAATTGATATATATAATATGTTTCTTCAAAAATAAAAAGCTATTGATCGGTGTTTTAAAAATGAGGTTAGATCGCGTAGTTTGATGGAAAACTGGTAAGCTTTTTCGGGTCGTTTTCTCAATAAAATTAATTGATGTTTGAAACAATACAAATTAGTAAAAAATTGGAAAAATTTGAAAAATCGATTTACTAGTTGAGCGACTTCCTATTTTTATCTAACTTTTCGATAAATTTCATTATGTTAATTGTTAGTTGAATATTCTTATGGAATGGTTAATTTTTTCTTGAGGAATTGTTAAAAATTTTGTTCTTATTATTTTAGTTTGAAGTTTTTATTTTATTTGTACTAATGTATAAATACTATATTTATATTAAATATAGTTATGATGTCATACTGATTAAACTATTACTTAAATGGTAGAAGTCTGTTCTATCTTCGATCTATTTTTAAAACATTGACAGGCGCAACGATCACGTTTTTCTCTATTATATTATGAGTTTTGTTGGCGACTGTAGATTTTACTTCATCTACCATTACACTAATTTTACTGTAGTAACAAAATTTTTTCATATTGGTCATATTCAAATGGAGGTGTCAAAGCTAAAGTTGCACTCAGGTCACATAACCTTTCCTATGGGCCAAAGGCCATGTTGGCATTAGAGTATGTAATTGTTGTTTTTGTTTTCTTTTTTAAGGAAAAAAAGGGAAAAAAAACATGAAAAAAACGAAGAAACAAGGAAACGATCAACACTATTTCCCCCATTATCTATCTTAAAATTAAGAAACATAAAGTATCCGATGATATAGAATTTGTCCCAAATTGAAAGAGTTAAAGGCTTGGAATAGCTTTTGAGCCATCCCTCTCTCTCACCCTTCCAGATGTCTCTTCAGGCGTTGTTTGCAATTAATTATGAAAAACACTTATGTGAATGTGAGTTGTTGAAAGCTATTTTTGAATGTTTGGAATCACTGATTCTGCTGTAAATTCTCTAAAATTAATCGGCAATATGAAGTGCTGTAAGCTATTTTTGACAAAAATAAATAATTATAATTTCAAACACTATAACTTTTTGTAATTATAATCTGTTGAGTAGGAGGATTTAATAATATCCAATATTGTGATATTGTTGTCTCATGTAGGAGGAGTCGAAGGATTTAAAACAATTATTTGTTGATTTCCCTCTTTCACCATTTAAAACTTCTTTTTTGCACAAAATTTTTCTCTGGATACATGATGACAACACAATATGTCAATTTAATTGGGTCTCTATGTCCACGACAATTTTGAGTCATCATTATGAATTATATCTAATTAAACTTAGTGGGAGTGTATTCATCGATTTGACAGCTTGTAATACATTATTCATTTGTAATTATTGACATTCATCAGTTAATAGTTTATTTAATTGATGGCACTATCATTAATTTTTGACGATCTTATTAAGAAAGTTAAATTAATATTTATCTCACACTTTTATAAGCAAACAAAGCCTATAATGATTAACTTAGAGACCTCATTTGCAGATGAATGGACCAGATCAAACGTGGATGAGGTGATGCAGCTACCTCAAGAATGGACTTACTGATCAACAAGAATCTTGTCACTCAATTTGTTGATGATCAATAGAGCATTCATACATATGAAGAAAATAAAATAATTTGTCCCATGTTGTTAGAATAGAAGTGGGGAACCTTTAAACAATAACTAAAAGGCCTGAAAATAAAATAAGATGGTTCTTCTTCTTACTTTTATCTTTGTTACATGTGTATAAAAATGAGGTCAATTGTTGTAGACTATGAAGAAAGAAGCAACGAAAGTTGCATATTTTCCATTCATATTATGTCAATGTCTGCTTTCTTGGGTGTTTCTTTTCGGAGGAATGTTTTCAATTCTGTATTCCTTGATACTAGAGAACTAGAAAAGTATACCCATAGACTTTTATAACATGATTGTGTGGAGTTTCTTTTTGATATTTTAATGAAAATTAATCATCCCACGCACGAAGAAAATTTAATTGGTACATATAATATGTTTCTTTAAAAATAAATTTTAAAATAAAAAGCTATTGATCGGTGTTTTAAAAATCAAGCTAGCTCGCGTGGTTTCATTGAAAACTGGTAAGCTTTTTCGGGTCGTTTGCTCAATAAAATTAATTGATGTTTGAAATAGTACAAACTAGTAAAAAATTGGAAAACTGGAAAAACTAATTTACTAGCTGAGCTACTTCCTATTTTTATCTAACTTTTTGATAAATTTCATTATGTTAATTGTTAGTTGAATATTCTTATGGAATGGTTTTTTTTTTTTTTTCTTAGAGAAATATTTAAAATTTTTGTTCTTATTATTTTAATTTGAAAGTTTTTATATTATTTGTGCTAATGTAAATACTATATTTATATTAAATATAGTAATGATGTTATCCTGATTAAACTATTACTTAAATGGTTGAAATCTATAGTAGGATCAGTACTTCTATCTTCGACCCATTCTTAAAACATTGCTATCAATTCACAGGCGCAACAATCACGCTTTTCTCTACTATATTATGAGATGTGTCATAAAATAGCGGCTGTAGATTTTACTTCATCTACCATTACAATAATTTTGCTGCAGTAACAAAATTTTACTGTTTCATATTGGCCATATTCCAATGGAGTTGTCAAAGCTAAAGTTGCGCTCAGGTCAGATAACCTTTCCTCTGGGCCATAGGCCATGTGGGTATCAGAGTCTTTACAAATCTTTATTGTTGTTTTTGTTTTCTTTTTTTAGGAAAAAAAGGGGGAAAAAAATGAAAAAACCGAAGAAACAAGGAAGCAATCAACACTGTTTCCCTCACTATCTATCTTAAAATTAAGAAACATAAAGTATCCGATGATATAGAATTTGTCCCAAATTGAAAAAGTTGGAGGCTTGGAATAACTTTTAAGCCATCCCTCTCTCTCATTTTTCCAGATGTCTCTTCAGGTGGTGTTTGCAACTGATTATAAAAAGCACTTATGTGAATATAAACTGCTGAAAACTGTTTTTGAGTATTTGAAATCACTACTTCTGCTGTAAGTTTTCTAATATTAATCAGCAATACGAGGTGCTGTAAGTTATTCTTGATAAAAATAAGTGATCATAATTTCAAATACTATAACTTTTTGTTGACGTACAGTGAATTGTTTGATGATTTTCAAACACAAAATACTTTTGATCACAATATGATTTTTTCAACTTTGAGCAAAAGTTGGTAATTATACTTTTATATAATCTACTGCAAATATCATCTTATAATGAAACTATCATGATGAGCATCAAACCACAATACTTCCGAATGGTTGAGTTTTTTCT
Organism: Handroanthus guayacan; assembly: GCA_014898755.1. NCBI lineage: Eukaryota > Viridiplantae > Streptophyta > Magnoliopsida > Lamiales > Bignoniaceae > Handroanthus > Handroanthus guayacan. The sequence goes on from JACFYI010002230.1 coordinate 3,663,937, forward strand.
ATGTTAAGTGACGGCTTTAGGCAATATCAATATCATATAATATTGTTTTCATAATAAATTTTACACCCTTATTCCAAAATTGGGCCATCACCGTCCTGTCTGATGCCATTTAACCCTACTGGAAATGGCCATAAAATAAACAAAAGAAGACACAGAGAAAATTATTACAGCAAATAAAGACAACAAATTAGACAAATCCATCTCCAAATAAAATAAAAATAACTGAGAAGGCGTGATTCTTCAGAACTCAGGTTCCTCGTCTTCATCACAATTTCCAACCAAACATCAATCGCACAAATCGACCTATTAATTTCCCTATCGTATATGGACAAATTTTGGATTTGAACTTGAATTATGGGTACATTGACGGAGTTATTGTTTGTTCTAATTGATTCATGTATTCGATATGTTTGCAATTAAATATAAGAACTGAACATGACATAGTAAAAAGAGGTTGAAATAGCTACTACTATCTCCTTCATTTTTTATTATCGAAAAAAAAAAAAAGAAAACTGTGACTTTATACGGAATAATCCTTTATTTGATTTTGAATAGAAACATAAATTTGAAAGGAGCATGTTTCCCTAAGAGTTGAGACACGCAGTTTTATGAGAATTTAGCTGAAAAATATCACCATTTTTGTCATATCTCTAAAATTGAATCATTATTTGCTCATAGGCATATGATTTTCAAAAAAATTTTGCTTACAGAAAATACTATGAAATTTTATTAATCATCAAGAATGTCATAAGCTGAGGCTTTGTTTGTTTATGATTCCCAAAACCTTCTTTCTTCTTCTTTCTTGGCAAGACATAAACAAACATTACAAGTGTTTTGAATACAAAATAATTTTGGCAAATACACAAAAACCACATTTCAATACAAATATCTTAAAACATAAACAAACATTATCTAAAACTTTCATCCCGGCCTGCGAAAATGATCAGTATTGCGAGCAAGAAAATGAGCAAGACTGTTAGCTCTGCGGCAAACATGACAAAAGCAGACTTCAGAACAGTGCTCAACATAAGGCTTAACACCATCAACCAATTTGCCAAATGTTTATTGAATTTTGTTCTTTATTAATGTTTTAATAAAGATTTGTTCTTAAATCTAGTACTTTTTAATTCAAGGGAAAATAAATACTAGGGATAGTTACCAGAACGGTCTCGAAATTTGATATAATGAGCAAAATATTTCTTGATATTTGGATGATTATTATTACATCTCATGTTGTTAGTTTAACTAATATATAATTATAATACATTCACTGGACTAACATATAGTCTAATTAGACTCCCTTGATCGTGAAGTTTACTTTTAACATTTCAAAAATTTTAAACGACGTAAATATATTGTCCATTAATAGAATTAATAGTAGAGATATAGTAATAATTATATCAAGTCTGACGAGGTGCTGAGGTAATTATTATTCCTAAATAATAAATAAATGACTAAGTGAAAAAGAAGAATTATTTATCCTCTAAAAAATTGAAGTCAAAGGTACATTAAATGGTGAACGGTGACGCCATTATTAATCCCAAGCTGCCTTTTGCCGTAAGAATCCAATAAGGCCGAAAAAGCCACTGCCTTAAGCGGGCCCCGCCGGAGCCTTTCCGATGTGACCTCCCGCGTATCGCTCGTCCAATTTCAGCCGTCCGATTTTCCTTTTTCCCTTGACAACCAGCCCAAAATGCGAGTGACCTCCAACCTTAAGCACACTCTCCCCACTCTTAGTTCTTTTTTTTCTCGGCATATTCTACTTTCTAGGTTCGAGTTTGGCACAGAACTCCAAAAAGTTGTTCTGGGTTTATACCGAATCATCGTTTTCGACCCTTTTGATCTTGGATACTGGTGTAGTTTTTCCACCGACACGCTTTTAGTTTTTGTTTTCTGGGCTTTTTTCCTCTGCATCGATCTCCATTTACTTATAATAATTCGAGGTATGTACCTTTTTTTTTTTTATCCCTTCTGTGAATCTCCAGAATGTCGTTCTTGGAATGTGATTGTTTCTTGTATTTTGTGAAATTTATGAGGTTGTGATTTGGGTTATCTTGTTTTGTTTGCTTAACTTCTGTTTTTCTGGCCTTTGTTTTTGTATAAAGCCACATAATAAGACATAAAAGCTTAAGGATTCTTGATTTCCTCAGAAAATGGAGTTCTAAGAAGTGTTTTAGACTGCTATTAACAATTATAGATGCCAAGGGATGATTCTTGTAGATTTTCATTTTTAGTCCTCTTTTTTTTTCCTTCTTCTTCTTTTTTTCTTTTCCTTCTTGCTGATACCGGAGAAAAAATTTAAAGAAGTGCATTATTTTGGTTCTTTACCATCCAATGTAAGAACTCTGTCTAGAAAGATAAAAGAAAGTGATTTTGAGCCCATTAAGAAAGTTTTTGACATTGCTTTTACTATTGTCTTTTCAGTTCTTAGCTGTTGAAAAGTGTTTGGATAGTTTTGGTCAAGTGATTTCTACATTTTTAGGGAGAATTTAAGCTAAAATTACTAGAATATAAATACTATTTATTCGTGCGTGAGAATATTATTTTGGGGACATGATAGTAATTTGAAATATTAGAAAGGTGGAAAGTTACTTTTTCTTGCAAACATTCGCTATGCTTTTCACTGTTATTTCCCTTATAATTGCAAATAATATCAACTTTTACTCCGAACTTCTTTCCAAAATAGAAGTGATTGCAAACACCCTCTAAAGCAGGAATACCTTATGAGCTCTTTTCTTTCACTGTATTTTACCTCTTTTGTTTGGTATGGACCAACCAAAGAGTAACTATTCAAATTTTCAAAGATCTTTGATTTGAGATAGTTGTGAATTGCTGTCTTTTGCTATGAACCCATCTTTGAAAGAAAGACAGTTTACCTTATCTCAACAGTCACACTTGTGAGCATTGTAGGACCACCTTGTCTTCTTGCAGCTTTATTGATATGGGTTATGTTGTTCAGATTACCAAGATGGACAAAACCAGATATTAATTTTAGGAACGAGGGGAACTGGATCTTACATCATTACTAATGTGTTGACCTTTGTGATCTGATGCAGATAGAAAAGGAGGAACTCGGATCATAATGGTAGGTTTAGAGTTCTTGCGATTCTCCCCTTTCCGTGAGTGTAAGGAAAGTAGCATGAATGAGTTCGTTCTTCTATGGAAGAGAAGTTTTGCGGAGCTGCTTATCCTGTAATGCTTTGGCAGCAAAGAAATGAACGCAATGAAGTCGGTAAGAATATTACAGCAATATTAGGTTATTCCAAAAATTCAAATGTAGAAAATAATGGTTGATTACATCTATATCATTTTTTGAAACAGTGAATTACCAACTCCTTCTCTCATATTTCCAAATTTTACAATATCTCCCTTCTGAAAATGCAACTTTTACACACTGCTCTGCTGTTAGTTTTCTGGATTGAAGATTCTGACTTTGGCCAAAAATTTAAGTAAACTTCATATTTTGCCTGTAACCCGTAATCATTATAATTTCATGACCAAAATACCCATTGTAAGATTTTGTAATTGTAGGGGGTGTAAGTGTGATGTATTTGCGATTAAAACCATTGTTGTAAAATTGTTGGATTGATAATATAGTTATTGGAGCTAAAACTATAGTTGTTTCTACAGGATTTTTGGCATCCAATATATATGGGATGGTCTAACAATCCTTAGTTCATTTGTCGTATGAAAATAGCTTAATCCTATTTTACCCCTTGTAAACTTTTGGAACTTAGATACGGGAAAAACTTCGGTCTTAACAATTCTTGGGTAATATAGGTTATATATCTGTGTGTATGTCTATATATCTTGCTTGAATGGATTTGTTCTTAGTTTCCCCACCGTTGTTTCTCTGTCCTTCAACAAACCATTTCTGTTTTTTAGTACTACATTATTGATAATGCATATTAACTGCAGGCATTGGAGTCTCATTCAGGTTGTGGTGAAGAGTCAAATGATCCAAAGACAATGAAACAAAGGAAAAAGTTGGGATCCATATTGAACTTTGAGAAGCATGAAAATGACGATTTTCATCTAAAGAATGTGGAAAAATCCAAAGGGTTCCATCAGAAGCAACAAGGTGAAAGAAAGTTATATAAAAGTGAAGAGGTAGTTAAGTACATGTCGTATTTGCCTAGTTATTTGGAGAGAGGAGAAATGCGCCACGAGAAACCTTTCAACATTGGGGTCCTCGATTGGCATCTACTTGAGAAATGGCAACATAACCATAATGATGTCTCCCCTGTAAACCGTAGAACAGTAGTGCCTGAGTCCAAAGCTGTAAATCATAGATCGCTGCAAGCAAGTTCGAGCAACTTTTATGGAGGATCCAGTGTGAAGTCCTGCAATACTGAGTTCACATTGAATCATACTCATGTCAACTACCTTTCCAGTGAAAGTGGCAAGATCAAAGACTCACAAGTAGAGCTATCTAGCTCCCAAAAAATAAGGGGTGTCAACTGCCCATCCGGTAAAGAACAGGTGAGAAGTGTACCAGTTAGTCCATCCAGAAAGCAGAACCTGGAAAAGAACTCGGGGTCAATGCCGAGAAACCTAGCTGGAAATGTCAAAGATGACATTCCTGAATCCACTAAGGTTAGGAACCCCTCACCAACTCGACGATTCAGCTTTGGCATAAGTAGAACTGGCAAGAGTGCGAATTCAAGTCCTTTGAGAAGGCTACTTGATCCATTGACGACAAACCGGACTGTAAAATCGTTAAGCGGAAAAAGAGAATCTTCGGTTAAAGTCAAATTGGATTCAAAGGGCTGCAGAACAGATGATATTGGTGGACCGCAGACATTTGGATCACCAAAGGTGCAAGCTCTCTTGCAGGTATCGGTGAAGAATGGCCTTCCTTTATTCACATTTACAGTTGATGATTGCAGTGATATCTTAGCAGCAACAGTTAAAGAATTAAGTTCCAAGGAAGCTACGCAGAGCTGGGTTTATACATTCTTCTCTTTCACTGAGATGAAGAAAAAAAATGCTCATTGGATAAATCAAGAACGTAAAGACAGCAATCATGGTTATGTATCAAACATTGTCGCACAGATGAAGGTTTCTGACATTGTTTACACTGATCCAAATGGAAGAAGATCACCTAGAGTAAGGGAGTTTGTCTTGTCTTCTGTTGGTGTAAGAGATCAAGATCTTCAGACATCCAACTCGTTGCCAGGTGATGAACTTGCTGCTATTGTCATAAAATTTTCTGATAGAACTGGTAGACAGTTAAACCAATATGGCAATAAGCTATCACGAACAGTCAGAAGCTGCTCTGGTTCAAGAGATGACAATGGTAATGAATCTGCAAGTGTTGATGGTTTTAGTGCGACTGTTATACTTCCTGGTGGTGATCATGGGGTGCCTAGCAAAGGAGAACCTTCGCCGCTAATAGAAAGATGGAAATCGGGCGGATCATGCGACTGTGGAGGGTGGGATTTGGGTTGTAGATTAAGAGTTCTTGCCAACATCAACCAGTTAACCCCGAGACTCAATTTGACAAAATCTCAGTTCACTGCATTCAAGCTCTTCTCTCAGGTAATATACTGCTCTTTCCATTCGGTTCTAAATTCCCCTTCTTAAGAGGAGTTTGCAACAACTCTTAAAAGATGGTTTGAAGAGTTTAGTTGAATTGAACTTGTTTTGGATTGTTTAGAAATGGTGCTTCTGCATTTAATAGCTAAAAGTTAAAAGCAACCATAACTCGATGTTAAAGGCGCTCGGCATTGCTTTTACTTTGGTGAGAAGTGATTTTCATTTACACAATATTAAAAATTAGTAATAAAAGTTGAAAGTGATATGAACTAGCCAAAAAATGATAAAAACCTACAGTTGGTATTTTCAAATGAATAAGTGATTTTTTTTCCTACGGTTTTAATATTTTGAATTGCATTTTTACCCACCCAAAAAAATAATATTCCACACTTTATCAAACAAGAATAATATGATATTTTTATATTCTGGAAAAGTTGAATCAAAATCATGACTTAAATTCTCACTCGCAAAAACAAAAGTCATTTTACTAAACACTCTCTAAAACACTTTTTTAAAAGCTAAATATTAGTAGTAAAAGCAATGCTAACCACCCACTGTATACAACTTCTCCCACTTTTTGGTACTTTTCAATTTTATTTCTAATACACTATAGCTTCTCTATAACTTTTTACTTCTTCAAAAAGCGAAAGTTAATGTAGACAAGTGTGCTTTATGCTAATTGGCATTATCCGACTTCCACAATTTTGCTTCCTACAGGAAGAAGTTGAAGAGAACAGGCCCATGTTCATCTTGTCACCATTTGAGGATGGAATTTTTTCAGTGGAGTTTGATTCATCGCTCAATATCATGCAAGCATTCTCCGTTGGCATAGCAGTTCTGAACAGCCGAACATCAACCGTCTTATCATCAAACATGTTTGGAGGCAAAATATCTGAAGAAATCACATCCAATGGAAACAAGTCGGCGAATATCTTCAACGGAGCCCCAGTTGAGGTTTCTGCAAAATATTTCTCATACCCTCCCCTTTCCCCTGCTGGAAGGGTGTGAATATTAAGTGACATTTTAAGTGAAAGTTCTGCTTGTAAAGCTTATTTAATTTTCGAGAATGGAGGGCTGTTTTAAGTGTATCAGTAGCAGACAAGATGGGGTCAGAGTTGTAATGGTTAATGTTGTGGAAAGTGATGATATTTTAGGAAAGATACCAAATAACTCTTGTGCAAGAGTTTGGTGCGTTGAAGAATAAACTATATAATAATAAATAATTTTTTTGCAATTTATATTGGAAATCTCTAATGACGATAAGTTGAAACTTTTTATTGTTTTGACTTATATTTCAATTATTGAGATAATTATCTTTATATCCTCTAAGGTAGAAAACACTTTCCACGATCCAAAACTAGGGCAGTTAAAAATCAACCCAACCGTTGAACAAATCATAGCCCACTCAAAAAATATTAGGTTTGGTGGTTTCTCGTTTAGATCAAATTGAGTTGGATCTAAAAGGCATAAGCAATATGGGAAAAAAAAAGAAAAAAAAAAAAGGATCGGGATCACTAATAAATACGGATAATGGTTTTTATATCTTATACCAGATAAAATACGAGTAACTTTAATTGCTGCTTAATTATTCGCTCCGTTTTATCTAACCCGTAGGCACCCATTGGTAACCGTATTAAATATATTTATTTTTTATTTCAAATATTACTCTTTTTATTTTAATGCTTTTTTTTTTACCATACATTAATGGAATATTAGTCAATATAATATTTGAAATATGTAATCTTTTTTATTATATTTATTTAGTTAATATTGATTAGCATTATGTAAATTAAATAATGCATGCTAATTTAATTTCAAATTATAGAAAAAAAGACAAAAAATTATGTTGGGTGCCCGCGGTCACTCGTTACCCATAGTCACGGGTAATGGGTCCATTACTTCTTATCAATAAAATATGTGTAATTTTGCTTGCAGGTAAATTTATCCGACCCATTGTTGTCTGCCTTTGGATCATCTATGGGTACTCAATTGCCAAGTCTAGTGTCTATCTTATTGAGTGATTGAACAAATTACAATAAAATTTTCTCATCCCTCTCTATAACTAATCTTCCTCTATCTATAAGGCTAATAAGAGCTATTCTAAACCATCGCGTCATCTCCTCTTTAGAGAGGTGCTATGGAGTTTTCATTAGACAAGTTTTTTAGAGGGGACTTATCCTCATTGAAGCGATATCTAGTGAATAGCCTAGAATCCTTCGGCCAAGCCGAATAGCCTATACAATATTCCTTGACCAAATTGGACAACAGGTGCGACCTTCGATCGAGCTGGATGACCCACGCATCTTTTGGTTACACAAACGCTAGTTGACTTAGCTCCCTCTTTTTCCTTGTAAGCCTAGGCTTCCCACGAGCGACAAGAAAGGTTTAGGTCTTTTCTTCTTTTATTTTTTATTTTTTATTTTTTATTTTTATGGATAAGGATATTCCATTATCAATCAAGATAGAGACAAAAATTAAGTTGGTTTTGTCTTCCATTACAAAAATAGTTACTAGGAATTTTGTGAAGGGAACAAAACTATTCCAATTACACAAGATAATGTACTGCAAAATTAGCATCCTTAAAAACAAAAGATAAGGACCAACAAGGCCATTTAACCAAAAAGGATTTTGCATCTCCCAAATCAGCCGCAGCACTCCAATAATCCAATTGAGTCGATTCCAGGACAAGAAAGGCTAAGGTCTACCTTCAAGATAATTAGCCCAATTCATTATATGACATTATACCATATTGCATGATATTTAAACCATAAATCCTTAATTGTTACCTTTCGTTTTCTAATCTAACTGCCTCTGTTACATACACTCTACTCTCGCCGCATTTTTGTTTTGTAATTTGTTTGTAATTTATTAATTTGTATTTCGTAATTTGTTTTGACTCATTATAAGGCTTAATGAGTTAGAGTAATTATTGGGATTTTTTTTCTCAGAAAGATTGTTGGGAATTTTACTGGTCAAGTTCGGTTGATTTTTTTTTTTTTTTTTGGATTACATTCAATCATTGCATCAATATCATCACATTACTAACTAAATACAAGATAAATTCTATAAACTACTATACGGTAGGCGAATACTACTGTACAGTAGATAAAGACCCACACACTATGGGTGTGATTTAAATATTGTACCTCTCCTTTGAAAAGGCAAAGGTTGTGCCACTTTATCCAAATGATAATGGCAAGTTCGGTTGAATTTGGGTTTGGAGTTTTTATGTTACATCTATGCACCAAACTGCCCACCAAAATTAATGCTCATATTAAACAATTACATAACATCTTTTGCCGTTTATTTAAGTATGAACAATTGAATGGGATTTATGTAACATATAAGATTCTATATAAATTTCGATTAATATCTTAAAATTTTTACAAGAAAAATATAATTATTATATTACACAAATATCATTAAATCCTCCACCAGTTAATTTTTTTTTGATAAATTCTCCACCAGTTAAATTGATGATAAGAAATTTTACTTTTAATTTCCAAAGCACATGAGGTGCTGAGAGAACTACTCCCTTTAAAAAGAACAAATAATAAGAAGTCACATCACCAATAAAACCTATATCCAATATATATATATACATATATATTTCACAATCATACATGTGAAAAAAAAAATAAAAAGTTACCGTCCAATACCTTTAAATGGAGTGGAAAAAAGAATTTCTGCCAGCAAAATCCATTAAAAAAGAAAAAGAAGTTGACGTGGATGCGGGAGGTGCACGTCAACTCAATCCGAATTGCCACAAATTCTCCTTCACGATCAAGGGATAAATATTAATTAAATAGTGCGTGAATTTTGTGGGCACAATCAGAGTTCCATTTGGAGCCTTTACTAATACTATATACGCCTCTCGCTCTCAGCCTCTAATTTTTCCATTGCCAGAACCTGAGCCTTTCTAGCTATCTCTATCTTCCTTTGATGATTTTGATGGATCTCTCCATGTGGAGGAGTGGAGACACCTGGAATTGCATGTTTTTATGTTTTGTGACAAGGCAAATTTGAAGAGTCCCCACTTATTTTTCATAAGTTAGCTCATACTTGTGAAAAAGGAAACCTTTGGAGCCCATATATACTTACTCGATAAGGGTTATAACCATGTGGATGATCATGGAATGATCGAAATATTTATCTTAGAGATTAAGTTGGCACTGAATTTGGATTGGATCACAAAACAAGATATCAAATCAATTTGACCTAATTCTTTTCTTTTTTTTTTATTATTAATAAATAAAAAAAAAACCTTTCATTAACTAGCTAGCATCAAAAGAGTTAATAAGGGGAAAATCCTTTTTGCAAAAAACATTAAGGGGAAGATCATTTGGGTGACGCACCCCTTCCTTGTAAAAAATAAAGGCCCATTGAACTAGGTTATAAATTGAATAGTTACCTATCCTACATCTCAGTAAAAGGAAGATTTTATTCGGCCCACTTGAGAAAAGGTTTAACAACTCTGATAATGCGTGTCACTCGTACAAATTCTGATACATGATAAATATTATAAAAAATTATGGACTAAATCATAATCCTCTGTACAATCTTTAGCCATTAGATATTCACTCATTTTGACCCAAATCGGTTAGACAATTTATTTAAGTATCAAATGGTTTTGCTGGGTAACTTTCAATAGCCGCTAATATTTCTCTGCAATTTCTAATCCTAAGCAATTTCTAGACCAATTAAGCCACCCTAAATTGACCCTAAGATTAATTTAATCTGGGTCTTACCCAAATGATCACTCCTAAATTTCAACCTAATTCCATTTTCAAACTCTTGCATATGAACCAAAAATTGGGTCCAAAGCATTATCCGGAGTCTTAGTTTTAGCAGCATATTTGAATTGAATTCAAGACAGAAAGACTATTAATTTGGCACCGAACTTAGAAAAGTGGTTTTGTAAGATAAGGCCATAAGGGCTATCTGAATAAAGTGTGGATAACAATATGTTTCGTGTGATAGCAAACGTGGAAAATGTTAAGTGCTAATTGGGACCAAACTCTGATGATTGAATAATCAAAATGCAAAACTTTTTGCAACTTTAATATACTTTTCCATGCTACTGTACTAAGCTCCATACAATGAAAACATGCATTTATATGATGGAGATTTATTGTAAAAATAAATTATGACACGTACTATGTTATTGTCACATCTAATACGAACATAGTGGAAGCCTGGAAGATGTGTATGTGCAATGTGTCCACCGATTCATATTCTTTGCAATGATTTTCGAAGCAAGTCCACATAATCTTCGCCGAACTAATTTGGATATTCCCCCATAATCCCGTGCGAAATTCCTATCCGAATAAATGCCACGGCCCCAGTACTGGTTGGAATTTTCTATGAGAATATATATTTATATTCTAATGGACGGGTGTGAAATTTTACCGGATTTGCGGATGTAGTACACTAATTAATATGCATTCTTTTAGTAAGATACTCTGCTTTAAATCAAGTTAAATCATATACTCCTCCAGTTGTGTGAACCCCTTCAATTCCTTTCAGTTTCATTATCATGAACGTACTTCCTGTGCAATATAACTAACACATTAATTCTAAGACTATGCTGGTTGATATGCACAGTGTCATGTTCATCGTTGATGGTAGGACAATTGGGGTTATCAATCCCTTTTGAACTCCTAATTTTTGTCATTTAGTGTCAATGTCGATCTAAT
>JACFYI010002230.1:3675270-3693693 GCA_014898755.1 Handroanthus guayacan
GACATCCATGAACTTGGACGAGGCAGCCGTCGCTAGCTACACGTGGTGCTTAGTTTCCGCACTTAGCTACCTTCACTCCAGAGGCATCACGCATTGCGACGTCAAGGGTAGAAACGTCCTCTTAGGCGCATCCCCAGGTTCCGCCAAGCTCGCGGATTTTGGATCCGCGGCCGAAATCTCATCGGCGGCTGCCATATCCGCTCGCGGCAGCCCCCTGTGGATGGCTCCGGAGGTGATACGCGGTGAGTATCAGGGGCCAGAGTCCGACGTGTGGTCGTTAGGGTGCACCGTGATCGAGATGCTCACCGGTAAGACGCCGTGGGGAGCCGACGCGTACTCAGTTTACAGAATCGGCTACTCCGACGAGATGCCTCTGTTTCCATCGCGGCTTTCGCGATTAGCGCTTGACTTTCTCCAGAAGTGTTTTCGAAGGGATCACACACAACGATGGAGCTGCGATCAGCTGCTGCAACACCCATTCATTTCCATGAGTTCGCAGCAAAATCTAATCACTGAATCATCACCGCGCTGCGTATTGGATTCGTTTAATTCAGATTTTCACGAGACAGATTATTGCGAGGAGGAAGATGAAGAAGAATTAAGGATTTTGAATTTGGAGGCGAATGAGAGGATAAGGGAATTGGCACAGGGGGCCGGAGGGGGAGCGAATTGGGAATCTTCAGACGGGTGGTCGGTGGTGAGGGGTGGGGAGGAAGCCGGAGAAGGGACTTGCTCGGAATATTTTGATTTATTAGGGGCAACTTCGGAATATTTCGGTCCAATTAGGAGGGAGCCTGAACATATTTATTCTAGTAGCGTAACTACGCCTCGTTGTTTGCCAATAAAAAGGTTCCATGAGTGTAGTAACATTTTATATTTGTCACACTTGTACATGTACATGACATTTCTTAATTTTATATTTTTTATATTGAGCAGATATGTAAATTTTATTTTATTTATTACAAGAGATTTATTTTGGATTAATGTTATGGAATATTTTTTTTTTGTGATAAACAATTAATGTTATGGAATTTGAATTTCCCTTGGTATGCCGGTGTCGTGAGAAATTTGAAATTGGCTGGCTTTGTCGGCGTGTGGTAATTTGCTTTAGGAAGGAAGAAGTTTCCCCCAAGTAAAGAGTTTCGTAATCAAGCGGCAGAGGCAACTTCGTGGTAGAAGATGGTAAAAGTATTGGAAAGGATTCAATTATTTGAATACTTATCCAAAAATAAATAAAAAACAAAAAAATCAATTATTTGAACACATAAATTATTGGGATATTTATCTCAATACCACTGAAGTTCGCCATGATTATCAAAACGTTCTTTAGGGTTTAAATAATTATTATTATATTTTTTACTATTAATTCAATTAACGGATAATCACAATTACATTTGTAAAAATTATAAAATATTACAAATAAATTCCTTATATAAAAGTGTTCATATGTAATTGTGTATCACCTCAAGGGGTGTAATTGTAATTATACCTCGGCTAAACCAGTAGTAGAGGGTGTAATGATAATTATTCAAATATTAGGGAGTGTTTTAATAATTATGCAAAACTTTAAGGGGTGTAGGGATAATTATCCTAAATTATTGAGTGAAAAAGCAAGGTGTCACTTTAATTATAAAAGTACTTTTTTAATTTGAAAAATTACAACAGTACTTTTGTTATTATTCAATTGACAAAAAAGTTAATAAAATCTGGCAATATCACCATATACTAATGACAATTTAAGTATGTTAGTCAAACAGATGTCAATTTGTAATGTTTTAGTTAATATGTTATATTTTTAAGAGATCTAATAGTAACGTTATACATATTGCGTTAAGCTCCTAGTTAATTCGACTAAAAATATGAATATTAGCGTAAATTTTCAAATTACATGAAATGTTTATGATTAGATCAAGCTTGAGGGTGTCATGAGGTACTCATCCCCATAATCAATGCAGACAAGATATAGCTTTTCACAACGTAATCATCTTGAATTTTATATGCGTGCCAAATTTGGCTCATTATTGATTTTATTGTGAATAAATCATAAATATAATCTTCGAAATTGACTGCAAACATACGAGAGCTATGTACTCATTAACATTTAACGCACCTTAATTTATAGTTTTTAGCTACATGTTAATGGGAAAAAATTTGGAGAGAATATCGCCAAAGGACATTAATCTCTTTTATAATTAAGTCTTCCTATATAAGAAATAGTCTCAATCAAATAAGAATGTAAATCTAGTGAAATATGGAAGTAGAGCCTACTCAAATAGGAAAACCAATTAAATTACACAAAGAAAAGTCGACTTAACTCCCATTTATGTGTATTTGCTCCATTTGATAGTGGCAAGTAGTCAACCTTTTGCACTTATAAACTTTTCATTAACTACTCTCTACGCTATTCTTCAAGACTGCGTTTGATATAAAATTTACTAAAATCCCTAACTAGAGATTAGCCCGATATGTAATCTATAGAGATTAAAATATGTGGTCTCTTGTTTGATTCATACAATTACAACTGATATTACAAAATTCTTGAATTTTGAGTGGCTTGTTTTGATATCATGCACAACATGTGATTGTAGGTGAAATTTAACATCCTATCCCTTTGTCCAATTGGATTTGTGTCTTCATTTGAAATGTGCTTTCAACCCCAATTGATGGAACTGCAATGACCATGAACAATGACCTTCTATTGTACGAGAAGATTTCGAATACTTTCTATGAATTTTATCAAGTATCTATTTAATCATATTTCAGCTAGATTATTTGAATTCCAATCCAAAATTCAACTCAAATAAGTAACAAATCTTATTTGAATCAATAGAAATGCCTCTATTCGATCTTTCGGCATAAACTCGAAAGCTGAAATTAGTGCTATTAATGCACAATGATCCAAAATTTGGACTCACCAAGGAGCGGAATTTGAATCAATCCTTCAATAAATCAACCAAGCTGCTTTCTTGACCTTTTTTTGTGTAAAGGGGCAAAAAGACTCGTTTTTCACCAAGAAAATTTAACAAAACCAACATGTAAAGCAACTCCAAATGCAGAAATCCATTCTCCACCAAAGATCAAGAATCTCACTAATATCTCAATCAAACCAGCTGAAAGCCCATGTTCTCCTTCAAGCCTTTATTAAAATTTCCCACTTTGCACCAAAGCCAAAGCATAAAGTTTAAGCCTTTCGATTTAAACTCGAAAACCTATATACGTTTGTAAAGCCACTTTTGAAACCTACAGAAAGCAAAAGCAATAACTTCAATTATCCCACTAACTCGAAAAGATTTTCACTATACAGGCAATGAGGAAAATGAAAGCTTATCAACCGAGAAAGAAAATTAGAATATGATAATAAATGAGTACTCTAAAAGAGTAAAGTAAAAAATTTCAGAGAACGGATGAAAGATTTATAGTTTTACACTTGCTAGCGTTTAGAGCAATGCTTCCCTTTTGTTGTTGCTGTATTTGGTGAATGAATATCAAACAGACTTGTCTTGAATTGCTTAATGCTATCTAAGGAAGAGCTAATAATTTTACTTCTAATTGTATGCATAGGGCGAGCTCGATGATAACTTGGGTCGGGCAGCGCTGCTAATTTGTAATATTAATCTGGGATTATGAAACCTAAATTGCCATAGTATCTCTTTGTTGTGCCTATTATGGCGATTGTGATCCTTTATTCCAAAATAGTATTTTATATTTTATTCTATATTTTAAACATATACCAATTAGAAGATAGAGCATGAATTGGAATAGAGGATTCAGAATGTCATTAGGGAGCCAAAGAATATCAATTCTCTAATTCGAGTGGCTAATGATAAGCCAGGTCCTGGTTAGCTAATGAAATCCATGCATGTAACTTTTTTCCTTGTGGGTACCATGCACATGTCAATGTTATACAAATTTAAATTATCGCACCATATTATATATGTATATATATATATTTATATATGTTCTTTTTGATAAACTAACAAAATTACTTAATTTGACATAAATGGAATTGAATTTAATTGTTTATTTGATAAACTTTGCGCAACTGAGTTTAAGTATGTATTAGGTTATATCAAACTTTTTCTTCTTAATTTCATTTTTAGGATTAAATGACACGTCGCCTCCTGAAGTTTATTAGTTTGGATGCCTCCTGAAATTTATTAGTTTGGATACACTACCATAATATTAACTTAAAATTAATTTGCCCCTAAATTTAAAATCATGTAAGGACTTTGTCTTCTAAATGAACTTGTCAAACGAAATATACAATCAAAAAACAATCATATGATTTTTACGTGCCTCATCAAAGTACATTCTCGTTATTTTTCTATTGGCATGTTTATAAATTTGTCTTTCAAGTAGTTTCCAAACAGACAAAGGAAAAAAGAAATGGTGGGAGCGTTTTTCTTTAATTGCATATTTAGCTTGGAAAGATTCGCTCAGGACAAAAATACACATTTAAGTACAAACAGACTTTGCCGTGCGAGTATTCTTCCCCTGACAGGTTTATTGGGGGGTTTTGCGTTTACCTTTTATTTCATGATTCTTTTCACTCGCTGCCAAGTCACCGGCAAAGTATATAATTTCATAGAGAGAATCGAATGAGCTGCTCACATAGAGTGAAGTAGAGAAAATGGATCGGGTCCCTGCGGCAAACGAGCTCTCTTTCCGCGTCGGCTTTACTGGGCATAGCGGCCACCTCGCGATTGAACCTCTGCCTCCTGTTGAACGCCTCAATCCTCTCCAAGGACTCCCCGATTTCATTCTCGTTAGTATTGCCGTTTACGCGGGAATATTTGTCTTGAACTATAATTTTTGTTGTTTTTTTGATTCTTTATTGCATTTTTATGATGGCAGAGTTTCTGAATTAGGGTTATTTTGGATGGATAGTGACTTTTACGTATTGTGGGGCTGTACTCTCGTCTGTGTTGTTCTGTATGCATCTAAATATGTGTGTTTCAAGTGCTTTTTCTCTATCATTGCTTTGTCTGTTTCTGCTTGAACCTTTTGTAGGCAGAGTTTGTGAATTTGGGTTAATTTACGTTGTAGTTTGGAAGCATTTATTGTATAATTTTGCATATTTGTGGGCAGCCGCCAGCATTCCCGAAGGAAACACCAGAAACGATTAAGGAGTATATAAAGGAAAAACATTTACAGCTGGGATTGGATGAAGATGTATTTTCCCCGCAAAATTCTGGTAGACAGTGGGATTTCGACTGGTTTGACAGGGCTGAAATACAGCTGGAGCCATCAATGCCGCGGTCTGTTGTTGTTCCTTCTTGGGAGATGCCTTTCAGGCGCAAAGCGCGACAATCAGAGTTGGAAAGGTGGGAGCCTGAGTCGGTGGAGGTATGCAATGAGAGCTTTTCCCCTAATCTCTTTTGTATGTAAATGATTATATATTATTTTGTGAGGTGTCATGCTTAAACCGGATTTGCAGTTTTGTCATGGGACGATGGGTCATGCCAATTTAATAATGCTGGCCTTTTGCATTATAGAAGTATGAACAACATGGTTACTTAGTGTTGGTACGGCCCTTTTCTTGGCTGAACCTTTTGAACATATATATTTAGTAAAGCATCACCATCTTAAGATCCACATTTATATGGCAAATTTCAAAGCATTTTGGGATCAAATATTGTAGAAACCGCCTCCATTACCCTAGTTATGAAATTGTCTTTTCGAAATATGAAGATAGAAAGAATGGCAAGGGCATACTTTATGCTTGTCATATAATATTAAGAATACACAACACATAATATCATAAAACTATATTGAGCTTTGCAGTCTCTCTGTCTTTTTGTGGTGGGGTGAGGTTGGGGCGGGGGGGTTGGTTTCTGTCACACGGCATCAGTTTGGCAAGAAAGGTATTAAAGGAGTGATAAAAGAGGAATACTAAATATTTTTATTCAAAAGGTTCTCTTTCTAAATTCCTTTTTGTTATATATTGTTGTTACAGGGCACAAGTATTATGGAGAACAGTCGGTGATATAAGGGAGAACCATGTGCATCATTAAATTAGTCAGGCATAACGTATGCACCCAAACTATGCACAATTGAGCTTATGCTTATCTCGTATAATGTTGAGGAAGAGTAGGTGTGTACTTATAATCTGACACCTGGAATTAAGAGGAACAGGGAAAGGAATGCTGAGAAAGAGAGAAAAGAAATCTTGTGTAACATCTGCAAGTATGAAGAGAAATGCAATAGAACTTATGCTCTGCCAGAATCAATCCTATTTGTGCAGGGAGATTAACAAATAATACATATAACTGGAACCCCGATTTATTTTTGCAAGCCTTTGGGCTCCAAAAGTAGGGAACTACAAGTTATAGTTCTGAGATTAATCCTAGATGTAAAAAGGCTGCAATAGCACCGAACTGAAAAATAAAATCTTAAAATTAGACTCTGTAATCAATTTTACTGGAGATGAAAAATTTACAAATTTCTGCCAAATTAAGAACAATAAATAATAAGTTAGAATATCATTGTCAACACTTTCTTCTTCACCTATGAAAGCTTCCTGGTTGAGTGAGGCCTGATCTTGATTTTGACTTTCAAATGCTATGGATGTTAGCCTGACAAGATGTTTGGAGAGTTACTTGTTATCTGCAGAGGCACACAGATAAATAAATGTGCTATGTCTGTAGACCGCTGGATTCAAATCCAACTGTCTGGATCCATGTTCAGCGAGTAGGAGATATGTATATTAACTCATAATAGATCATAGATATGGCTGCTTTGTCCACTTTGTTGTGATTCCCGATAACTCTTTGTATCGATTTCTTGTGAATACTAGATTTAATGCTATGATTGATGATAGTGACAATGAATGGGTGTACTTTAGGCTTTCAGTTCACAAGTATTCGTTACTACATCTTGATTGCATAAAAACGATGAGAAGATTAAGAGTTCATGTTTTGGCATTCTATTCATCTGGAGCTATCCTTTCCACATGAATACCAGTTCTTCACAGATTTGACTCATACGAATTGGGGCAATTCTGCCCACAATATTCCACTTTTCATTCGGGTTTGATTTTATGGTACTTTAGGTGGATGTATCAGAAATGATGATAGGAGCTGAGGATTCGGGTGCCTTGCCTCGTATTGTTGGACCTGCAAAGGATTTTGTAAGAGGAAGTCTCAAAAACCGTCCTTTTCGCCCAGGTGGACTGGATAATGCTGATTCTCTTGGAAAGATTTTTCCTGAGGGTGCTTGCAACGGTGAATGGGCACGTGAGCTTCTGCACGGGGGTCCTGCGCAAGTCCGTCCTCCCGGCTTTAAAGATGGATTGGATCTAGGTGATCTCAAGGTAATGCTATTTAGCGGTCAGAAAAGAACCTAGTGTCAGTCAAGTCAATGCATTCAAATGTGTACTTTTTTCTTCTGTCAGCAATTATCAGTATAACATAGCATTCATAAAATTTTGAAGGCACATTCTTGCACATGGAATGTTTATGAGAAAGCAAGTGCAGAGAAGAGCACATCAGATGTGAAGCTGGTTAGTTGCAGTGCTTTTATGATCTCCTGTATTAAATTTTCTTTTGAGAAAATATATGAATCTGCATATGTCATTCATGCCTTTTGTGATTTGCTGAGAAGCAATGACAATTTTCATTGTTATTTATTTCAATAATGCTTAGCTGTTTATCTTAACTGCAGAACGAGCTATCAGTGCAATTTGATGACTTGTTCAAGAAAGCTTGGGACGATGATGTCTTGAAATTTGTGGGAGATGGTCCGTGCTCTGTACATATAAGTATTCTGGTTTTGTGTGCTGTATATGAAGGGTGATGTCATTGCCAAACCTTGTCCTGAGCTGGCTGAGATTGTCTTCCTGCTGCTCTCTTTCTTCTTCTTCGTTAATGAATTGCAACCACAAGATTTCTTTCTTTCTTTTTTTTTTTTATTTTTCTTCTTCTTTTTTTTTTTTGGGAATCTATGTCACTCCAGGTTGATCAAGTGAAATTACAGCTTCGCTATAAATATATCTAGTTCCTTAAGTTGAGCATAATGTGTTTTGTTTTTTTTTTTTTGCCTTTTCCTTTTCTTTTCCCTCTTCTATGAGGCTAATGTTACGGCTATTCTACAGATCATATGCCAGCGTCAGAAACTCCGACAGAGTCTGTCACAGAATCTCTTCGAACAGAAACTGAAGAAGAAAATTTACATGCAGTTGATGATGTTATCGAGAAAGAATCTTCTATTCTAGATGAAATTTTGTCTGTTGAATCAGCAGAATCAACACCAACACTGAATGGAGATGCAAATGGTGGTGGACAACGGCCAAAAGAGGTAATGGTTTCTCAAGTTATAAATCACTCAATAGTTGTTGCATTCTTGGATTTTTATCCAAGTTATTCCATCATTTATCAGAGCTATGCTGTAATTTATTAGATTAAATCGATGATTTATTCTAGGGATGGGCTCTGAGCGGTGGCAGTGAACAAATTACAGAACGGTTTCATGAACTTGTTCCTGATATGGCGCTTAATTTTCCTTTTGAACTTGACCCTTTCCAAAAGGAGGTATGATCATTCTAAGTAAATTTGACAAAATTTGGTTTTATGGCAATTAGTTCAGAAAATTGAGTTATTGATTTCCAAGCTAGAATCGTGCTTCCACCTAAGTGGAAGATGCTGACAGTTGTTCTCATAAATGCATATGATTTTCTTTATCATGGGTAATTTTTGGTGTAATTGTGGTGAATCCTTTTGATATGCCATAGGTGTTAAATTAACCTGGACCTGCCATTATTGGTACTGAAATATTTTGGATTGACTACTTAATTATGTCACAGGACTAAGTTTTCTTTTGAATTAATTACAGGCTATAGTTTACCTTGAAAGGGGGGAATCTGTTTTTGTGGCAGCTCATACGTCAGCTGGAAAGACCGTTGTTGCAGAATACGCATTTGCTCTGGCCTCAAAAGTAAGTATGTGTTTTTGATGTCTTTGCTGGTACAGTGAGTAGGGACTGATTTCTTATCCAAACTTGCGGGGTGGTCCATCTAATTTTACCTCAATGAAAAGCCGTCTTTTGAAACCTTTTTCAGCTTGAGGTCATAATTTATCGTAAAACTTTGAACATATGCAGCACTGCACCCGAGCTGTATATACTGCTCCTATTAAGACCATCAGCAATCAGAAGTATAGAGATTTTTGTGGAAAATTTGATGTTGGTCTCCTAACTGGTGATGTTAGCTTGAGGCCTGAGGCTTCTTGTCTCATCATGACTACTGAGATCTTAAGATCAATGCTTTATAGGGGAGCTGATATCATACGCGACATAGAGTGGGTAAGGTTTCATTTTTGGTATTTATCTTCCTTTTCTAATAGCTAGTCTTAAGTAATCTGTAAAATTGTACCCCGTTTTACATCATTTTTTACTCCTGGCCATTGTTTTGAGACTTTTGGCATTTTGTTTATGTTGAAAGACAGGTTATATTTGATGAAGTACACTATGTTAATGATGTTGAAAGAGGTGTGGTTTGGGAAGAAGTTATCATCATGCTTCCCAGGCATATTAATTTCGTTCTACTTTCAGCCACGGTATGTATCAGTTGTGAATCATATTGTGTATTACTGACGTACAACTGTTAATATATTAATGTTGTCTTCTTGGTTAACTTTATAGTTTGCACTCTATTTTGCTCTTATTGCATGGAAATTTCTATCAAATTTATTGCTTATCAGTAAGATACATGAGGTCGTTTGCATTTGGATTTGAGTATACCATTCATATTCATGCCTTCAAAGTTTGCATAATTAGGTATTGTTTATACTTTAACTGGCCGGTAGTGATGCTACTGTGTCTCTGCCATAGAGAAAATGAAGCTAATGTAGCCTAAAGATATCTTGAGAAAAATATGAGGCCATGCATCAGTAGTTGGCAATGGAATCAGTTTATCACATGAACAAACATGTTGATCATGACAATTCCCAAAAGACAAGTGAAGTTGTTGTATGACTCTTCATCTTGTCAGCAGCACTGCAGTATGATTTTGTGCTGCCCCTACCTGATTCTGTTCCTGTTTTGTCTTTAATCGATGATTATGTTTTTGGTATAAAAATATTCAAGAATTGTAGTGATATTTAGCAAAAAAATTTTAAAAATTTGTCAATAAGATTAAATGCAAACTTGCACTGCATTTTTAACTGTTGCTTTCACATTTTATACTTTCCATATCTCTACCCTATTTGCAATAGTAATCCCAGAACCATGAATTTGAATCTTAACATTGTTTAATGACATCTGATTTCTGTAATCTGTAGCTTATCGAAACACATTGAAATGATGGATGAATTTCTGTTTATTATTTATTTATTTTCGTGGTTTCTTTCTTTCTTTTGTTTTTTTTTTCTGTTGGGGTGGGGGTGGCAGCATTTGCACATTGAGATATTGATGACCAATTAAACTGTCATTTCCTGGAGACATGATGATAAAAATTTCCATGATAATATTGTGCAATTATGCCCAATCTCTATATTATCTTCATTTATGATAGGGACGGTATTCTGTTTATCATTTTATTTTTGCTAAACTAATCTATGCTGTGAGATTTTACAAGGTGCTGTCTTCTGTTTCAAGGTCACTTATTTACCCTATTATAGTGTTAATAATCTTTTCTTTTTTCTAGGTACCAAACACTGTTGAATTTGCTGATTGGATTGGTAGGACAAAACAAAAACAAATTCGTGTTACTGGGTTAGTAGCAGCTTCTTGATATGAAAGATTACCATTCACAACTTTACATCTTATGTGACTGAAACTTTGTAGTATGCTGAATGTTAACCTAATATAAAGGTTAATTGCCATCCTCCTCTGATGTTTGTATACATACCTCTTTGTCGTGTCTCCAAGCACCTTTGCCTTAATTGAAACTACATACAGAAACACCCTTGCATTTTTTATGGAATTACTTAATTCCCATTTATCTTATTTCTCTGCTTCCCCAGGGTGATATTGTGCAAATTTGGATAGACATCAAGTAGCTTGTAAAATTAACTATTACTGCAAAAACAATGGCTGAGAGTAAAATTGGATTTGCATTATATCTTTTTGCTGATGTCATCTTCTTCTGTTATGGCATTGTAATAGAAGGGGAATTTGTAAATTATTGGCAGCCCTAGAGGTGTAAATGTACATGGACAATGGGTCTGTATATTATACTAACCTTGGTGGAGGATGCTGTGATTAACCCAGTTTATAGATTGAGGGTGGCATTTATGAGTTTTGTTACTACCGTATAATCTGTTTCTTTAAACAGGACCACAAAAAGACCAGTCCCCTTGGAGCACTGCCTTTTTTATTCTGGGGAGCTTTACAAAATCTGTGAAAATGAAAAGATTATCCCTCAGGGTTTAAAGGCTGCCAAAGATGTGTACAAGAAGAAGAACTCAGCAACAGTAACCGGCACAGCATCCTATTCTGGGTCTTCAGCAGCCAATGAAAGGGCCAGGACTCAGAGGCGTGAAAATTCTGCTCATGTTAAACAGAACAAGCATTCTGTATCCCAGAATATGGTGAACTTCACTGGGGGTAACGGGGGGACTCAAAGCAGTAGTAGTAACAATTGGAGTTCGAGGAGATCAGAAGCTTCTGTTTGGCTGTCGCTTATTAATAAGCTTTCAAAGAAATCACTCTTACCTGTACGTTTGGAAAGTTACATTCATTGTAATAATACCTTGTGCATCTGCCAGAATTTCATTTACGACCAATGTGCCAGAAGATTACTTGCTGTTACATTTTCTATTCAAGGACTTGTTATAATTACTCGCCTCACACGAAAAATAAATTTCATATCTCCGGACAAGATCTTCTCGCGATTAGACTGCGAGATGGCCACTTTTTTTTTTTTTTTTTGGGTTCTCTGTGTGTGTGAAGTAAGAACCATTGCTTAGCTAGTTAACTCGTGTCTATAGGTGGTTATATTCTGCTTCTCAAAGAACCGCTGTGATAAATCAGCTGACAACTTGCCTGGGACCGACCTCACAACCTCCTCTGAGAAAAGTGAAATTCGGGTCTTTTGTGATAAGGCATTCTCAAGGCTCAAAGGATCTGACAGAAATCTGCCACAGGTGTCATATTTGTTTATTCGTATTTTAATGCGTGCAATAAGATTGTGGGTGTGCAAATTTGATATGCATGTACTTACAGGTTGTTAGAGTTCAAGCCCTTCTTCGAAGAGGAATTGGTGTGCACCATGCAGGTCTACTACCAATTGTCAAGGAAGTTGTTGAAATGCTTTTCTGTCGTGGGGTGGTCAAGGTATATAGTTAATTGTGTTCTATTGAAATTTATATGCTGGCTTTGATGTGATACCATGTTTTGGAAATTAAAGTTGATGCTTCACTGGATTCAGACTTTGGAAGAAGAAAGTTAAAAAGCAAAAAACTAAAAAACACGAGGAAAGAAATGACAGTTGGATTTCTTGTCACCTCTGATTCATGCACACAGACATGTCAGAATGAAAGCATGGGATTCCATAATTCTTAAAAGAATTAGGACATAATGTTGTCTGAACTTGGCAATAAGTAGATAACAAACTTATATTTATATATTCGGAAAATTTTTAATATAATTGAATATCAGGAATTCAAGAAAAAAACAATATAATCTAATAATTGGTCATGTAATTATATTTTCTAATGTTTTCTCTAAAAACATAACAGAAGGTTGATGATCCTATTACCTTTAGTTTAAGGATGAGAACCAACTCTGTAGCATCTAAAACGAGGAGTCGAGGACTCATGTGTTGTATACATCATTAGTCCAATCTTTTATTTGAACTGCCAACTTTAATGAACTTGCAAAATAGATAAGTTTACCATTGAGGGAATATTTTTCTTTGATGTTTTACATATAAATTCTAGATTCATGTGAAACCTAAATCAATTAAATGGCAAAAAATGGTGCCGGATCTGTTATGTTTCCTATTGTATTTCTATAGTCAGACTCAGACCCTTTAAGATAAAAAAAGTAAGTTCTTTATATTTTATCAGTTTTGATGTGATCTTGTTTATGTGCATCTACATACATTCATGCATGCATTATCTTCTCCCCCTCCCTCCTCTCTGGGTTTTCTAATATTTGTGGTCAATGGTTCTCCATAGATTCTATTTTCAACGGAGACATTTGCTATGGGAGTCAATGCCCCAGCAAGGACGGTAAGTTACTAAGGCCGTAGATATATATGATGTATAGTCACTTTCCCTACAAAGTTTTCTCTCTAGCATTATCTGAGTTTGAATCTTAATGTACTTTGCTTTCATTTGCTGCTAGTAGGTCAAGAAGGAAGTTATGTAGGTAATGCCAAAATAATTTTCTATGGTGCGCCAAATCAATTCTGATAATTTTACTTAAGGGAGTTTCTAGGGAATTAAGTTACCAGATTCAACTTTGTTTGGCAACAGTTCAGGTGCTAACCAATCCAGTGTCTCAACCTAGTGTTCTTTTGGAATAATTTTAGATATGGTAAAAACCAACAGGACTATCTATCTATGAAGTTTGCCATTTGATAATCATGCTAAAATTACCTTAAATTCTTATATGTTTGCTCCTGTTTATGTGTTTGTTGACACTTAGATGTCATATGCTGAATAACCTGGAAAAAAAATATTACTGTGATAGGAATACTAAGTATGGCAGGAAGATAGGCTGTGACAACAACACTATCTATTAAATTAATATCAAATTATATTACAAGATCAAACTGAATAATGCTAGCAAGAAGATGGCTTATGTTTTGATGTGTTTACTTTTTTTAAGAAATGAAAATATTGTCCTGGTTACAGCAACAGAGGTTCGATATGAAATGGAAGCCTGTAATCATTGGAATGAATTTTCAGGAGATTTAATTATAAATATACAATTTCTTATCTAAAAGAGTGTAGTAAATGATTTGATCATGTTACCCAGTCACTATTAACCACAATACCAAATACAACTGCTTTGTGATCACAGCGAATGCATTCTTATTGTTCTGCTCATATACTTCCACTGGTGCCCTAATGATACATTTGACGCTAGGGAATGGAGAAAGGGCTTTCCCACAATGTAATTACCACCTCTCATTTGACACAGATAATACAAGTGGGGATGAAGAATCTGTGTATGGTTAATTTTTCCTACAAAGAGTGGTTACACTAATTGTTCCCCATTTAACCATGGGAATAATTACCCTACTTAAGTGGGATTAATGGCAGCCGAAAAAAGAAAAAAAAAATTCCTTCCTTACCCATACAATTTCTCTCCTAAAACATAACATCTATTAGTCATCTTGCATACTCCTTATTTTATTGCATCACGTTTACCACTTCCTTTTACTTCCTTCCTTACTCTGCTTCTCTACATGTGACGCTTGTAAATTAGTGGTTAATGAAATAGCTACAGATAAATCTATATCTACTGCCACACATATTTTCACTGTGATGAATAGTTCAGCTTCTGCCGTGCGCTTCTCTCTATAGATCTTTGGCTCCTATAACGTCTTGTTTTCCTTCATATTGCTGTGACTCATATTCACTATCATCACTGAAAAGTCCAGGCTGCATTTACTTCTCCTTTTCAGTGTATTGTTGGCCATTAGTCTTCTCCATGCCCGTAACTCTTGGTCCAGTGATTTCTATTTGGAGTTATCTAGAAAGCACTTTTTTCATTGATTGTTTTTTTGTATCGGGTTAAAGATGTTGAACAAATGTGCTTCTTTCTTTTATGTATAATGACTTATGACTCTTGCTTGTCTTTGGCAGGTTGTGTTTGATTCTTTAAGGAAATTTGATGGCAAAGAATTTCGACAATTACTTCCTGGAGAATATACTCAGATGGCTGGTCGTGCAGGCAGGAGAGGACTTGATAAAATTGGTACAGTTGTTGTGCTGTGCCGTGATGAAATTCCTGAAGAGAAGGATTTGAAGCACGTTATCGTTGGTAGTGCAACTAGGCTTGAATCTCAGTTTCGCCTCACATATATCATGATCTTGCATCTGCTTCGCGTTGAGGAATTGAAGGTATAAATTGCTTTGGCTTACTGGAGAAAGATGTTTTTGAATATTGCATTAGGTGTTGGATGGCGCATAAATAGTGGAATGTGTGAAGCAGGATGTTTCTCTAGAAAGTTGGAGCATTGAACCCAAAGTAGAAAGTTTCAGATGAGATGAGAATTAGAAAATTTTCTTGGTGACATCGTTGTCAATACCTGTTATGACTGAATCTACGTATCTTCTGGGATCAATCTTTGGTTTGAACTTTTTAGCTGTGAGTCAAACAGCCGTGATTCCAGTACCATGATAGCATAGACCTCTGGTACAGTGATTTTGAATTCAAATCTCTGTCAAAGTACTGTTTTTCCTTAGCTTCTTGAATCTATCTATTCTGGTGCAAGCAAGCAGACCTAGAAAATTAAGATACTTTAAGAT
Organism: Handroanthus guayacan; assembly: GCA_014898755.1. Taxonomy (NCBI): domain Eukaryota; kingdom Viridiplantae; phylum Streptophyta; class Magnoliopsida; order Lamiales; family Bignoniaceae; genus Handroanthus; species Handroanthus guayacan. The sequence continues at coordinate 3,690,690 of JACFYI010002230.1, forward strand.
CAATCCATGTCCGATGCAAAAGACTGCTGCTGTCACAGCTACTAGTGCTATTTTCTTGATTTATCCAATTGGTCAAGGAAGCTTGCTTTCCTGATGGTACGCATTTTGGATGATTAACGAGAAAAAAATTTGACACATGAGGAAAATTCTTAGATAATGTTGGCAATCACAGAAGACAGCAGTTGGCTTACCAAGCAAAATAATTAGCCAGGCAGAGTGATAAAGGCTTTCATATTTACATCCTGAAAGCCATAGTTAATATGTTAAACCATGGCTACCCATGATGTGCACCAAAATGGGCTACTGCAAAGTACTAGTCTCTTGCAGAACCTCCGTGAGCTGTCCCCCACGTCTCACGACCGCTGGCAACACAACTATCTCTACCCAATCTACAACTCGTCTCGACCCTCTGATTGCAGTACCTTCTCTGAGTGTGATACCATGAAACTAATAGAACATCACAAACTTTTTGATCTTGTTCAAAAAATATTTGCAACTGTTGAGCATGGAAATAACATGAAGACAAGGAAATATATGGTAACAATTGTTGCCTAAGACAAAACAGAACTGTGTTTTCATAATTTTCGACAAACTTAGGCTTTCCTTGCTTTCAATTTTGTGACCCTTCTGCCTATCTGCCCTCTGTTTATCTTTTTTGCTGCTGTGGTAAAGTTTAGCGGTTCAGAACATGATTTTCATGTAAAGAATGTGATCTTACTTTCCCCTTCCCTGATCCCTGCTGCAGCCTCCAAATAGAAACCAATTAGAAGTGAGAAACACGTGGCAGTTTGTAGTTATGAATGGGACCACGTCTGAGCAAAATTAGGCTGATTTCTGTTACCACCTGTTGGTTGGAATGATAATTTATGATTTGACCAGCTTTTGTAATTCTGTATTCATCTTGCTGGTGTTCTTGGAAACATCCTTGCAGGTGGAAGACATGTTGAAACGAAGTTTTGCAGAATTTCATGCACAGAAGAAACTTCCAGAGCAACAACAACTTCTGATGCGAAAGCTTGCTCAACCTACAAAAGTTGTTGAGTAAGCACAAAACATCATACTTCTACATAGCAGCTTGAATGCTTGAAGATAATTAATATGATCCTCCATTGGGATCCTTTTTCAAATAATTAACCTTTGCTGATACTGAGTGGTTACTAAAGAATCATGACCATGGTTGTTCCTTTAAATGAATCCAGATGCTTCTGTCCATGTTGATTGTTTCTCATACTGCCGAAGTTGGAACCTACTCTAAAACTCTCACCTGCTCCCTTCTCTTTATGAAGTTTTTTTTTTCTCCGGAGTCTTTTTCGTCCCAAATAAATATACTATTATAAGAGTATGAAACTCTTACAAAATTATAACATACCCGTTACAGTCCCAGTTAGTAACTATTAAATAGCAAAACTGACGGTATAATTGGATTTACTTTTTCGTCCTATCTCTATCTCTACCATTCTAAAAGCCTTAAAATGCTTTTTAGGAGTATTGTCATAAATGTTTTATTGAGTTGTATTTGTGGATGTAGATGCATAAAGGGTGAACCGGCTATAGAAGATTACTATGAAATGTACTCAGAGGCTGAAAGCTATAGCAAAATGATCACAGAGGCAATCATGCTGTCCCAAGTTTCCCAACAATATCTTACTCCGGGCAGGGTGGTAGTGGTGAAATCACAATTGGTGAGTCTGCATCCATGGTAAATATCCGTATATGAAATACTTGGTGACAGTTTGGAGGCACCCACCTGTTTATTTAGTGTGTAGGTTGTTTCCTTTGGTAATGAGTTTGGCTGATGAATTGGGGAAGATAGATAATGTTTGATGAATTTGAAATGCTTAACCTTATTTTTAAATCACGAATATTATTGAGGAAAAGGAAAATGTTGAAAGGAAATATTAAACTAATAGGAACAGATTTTTGGATCCAAAATATCTGGTTAATTAGTTATTTCATTCTCATATATGACTTACTTTTGTCGGTTGTCAATTTGAAATGCATTATGTAGTTGAATTCTTATGATCAGTGGAATATGCATTAACAGAGATCAGTTCATATCCATTATAAATGCATAAATTTCTGCACATACATTTTCACATAAAATATGTCGATAAGGAATTAGTGCTTACATCTCCCTGTCTCTCTCTCTCTCTCTCCAGGCCCAAGATCATTTACTGGGTGTTATTCTGAAGACACCTTCAGCTAATTATAAGCAATACATAGTCTTAGTGTTGACTCCTGAATTGCCTTCAATCTTGAATGCACCATCAGATGATAAAGAGAGTAAAGGTGTCGGTTTTCAAGTATTAGTACCAAAATCAAAACGTGGCTGGGAAGATGACTATTATTCTTCAGGTATGTCTCGTAAAGGATCTGGTACTGTCAATATAAAACTACCTCACCGTGGCGTTGCTGCTGGAGTGAGTTATGAGGTGAGAGGCGTTGAGAATAATGAGTTCTTATCCATCTGCAATAACAAAATAAAGATTGATCAAGTTCGGCTGCTTGAAGATGTTAGTGCTGGTGCTTATTCAAATACAGTGCAGCAGCTGTTGACTCTTAAATCTGATGGAAATAAGTATCCACCAGCTTTGGATCCGGTGAAAGGTATGCTGATAAATGACTTCACATTTACATCTAATTATTCAGCAAGATAGTAAATTCAAATTCCTTGGGCCACCATGGTGATGCAAAGTTTGAGTTCCACAAGCATGGTCTTGTATCTTTGCAAACGATTGCAAATTTGTTTCTGTATTACTAATTTACTAGGGTCTTTTGGTAAAATGCAACTAAAAGAAAACTTCACTTTTCATAATTGGTAATCAGTGATGACGAAGCCTAATTTTGCAAAATTATAGTTAGAAGTATTTGTTTATTACTAGATGATATTGTATCTTTTATTCGAATTCACAATTAGTGAGAAAAATAACCATACCAAATTAGTTGGAAAAAAGGGTACAAAGTGGAGGGACAAAAAAAAAAAAAAATTGGAACTAACAATTAT
>JACFYI010002230.1:3715435-3727626 GCA_014898755.1 Handroanthus guayacan
TTGGAAGCGCCGCCGCCGTAGAGATATTGGTCGGAATGCATAAGGCCTTTATTATTGATTAGATTCTTGAAATAACCGTTGTCGTCGAAAGAGAGAGGGCTGATCGCGTCGAGCGGAGAAAGATTGTCGTCGCCGCTGTCGGTAGGGCAGTTTGATTGTAGGGATGTCGCGAATGAAGCGAAAATGTTGGTTTCGTTGTAGATTCGATTGCGAAATACCGTACCTTAGCAAGCCCTATTGTATGGGCACCCGCGTGCAATAATTAATAGTTGCTAGTATTGGTTAAGTGTGTAAACGGCCTTAAAAGACATTAGTATTGCTAAAAGGGAGTGAAAATATTCAAATAGGATAAAAATTTGTGTCTTTTCTAATTGTAACGTGATGATCTGATCTGACCTGACGGCTTTTATAACTAAAATTTAAAAACGTAGATTTGGTGTCTTAGCAAGTTTCAAATAATAGCATAAACATAGATGCGTGGAAGATAATAAAAGTTTTGGATAATGTAAATAAGACCTTAGTACTAAATTAGGTAAAATTTATCATTCCCAAAATAGCGTACTACAATCACTGCCTGATTGGATGTTTGGACCCCGTAGTACGAAAATGTTTATTCATTTGAGTGGCGTGCATTAATAAAGAATATTCATAGAAGTATATAATGTTGCATTTTTTAGAATTTGGTGGGATAATTACACTACACTCTTTATAAGGTAGTTCTGCCACTAATTTACGAGTTCTTGCTCCCAATTTAATCACTTTGTATCATTTATTTCAATTCGCATTCCATCTCCTATTTCACTGCATAAATGCTTGTTTGTCAAGTATATGGCATCTATAACCTTGTACTTTTATAAGAAAAGATTTAATACACTTAGCGTGTATTTAAAAAATTGAATAGAAAATGAAATACCATTTTAAAATAGAGGATTCTAGTCGCAGTTTAATGGTGTTTTATTTATCTCATATATCTCATTTTTTCCGTGGAATATTGTAACTGAAGCCTAGCTCAAAAATCTTAACCATTACCATGATGGTCACGTCATCCCCCATCCCCTTCAGGTGCCGTGTACGTGTACAACCCGGAACTCGGCCCCATAACAGTATTTGATTGGTTATGAATGATCAAATATACACAAATTGTTGCAGTGTACGTAAATAGGGTAATTGGAGCAATAATAATTATGTTCATTAATTACCTGAAAGTGCAACCATTTCTTTTGCTGACAAGCCTTCGTTTGAGAAGGAAGAAATAAGGTCAGCAACATCCATCAATGGTGACGGAATATCTGTGTTTGCAGCATCTAAACTTGCCGTGGTCCAGTCCCTTCTTCCCCGTTGAACCGCCCACAAAGGCGCACCCAACGGATCAAACAAACCTCACGAATCATATTGATTAACCAGAAGAAATTAACCCTCGGGTTGATCAATTTTATTTGTATAAATGGGGTCTACACTGAGGTAGGGACTAAAGCAGCTGGAACGTTTCTGGGCTAATACAGTTGCTACAGTGCCTGCTTATGACTCTTATGGCTGGGGTATTTATAGGAGTGTGCCTGACAGTGTCCTTGATAAAATCCCCATGTGGCATAATCTTCATCTTCCAGGTGTCCCGTTCCAACGGTTGAAACTTCCGGGTCTCCGGACGGGTCCGACCCGACCCATTGAGTGAGCTTCATGGGCTCTATTTTATTTGGGCCCTTACAGCTTGGGCCTCTTCCTAGCATAATTAAATAGTTTCTTCATTGGTTTGGGGCTCTCTTTTCCCAAAACTCCATTTTTCCTCCAATCACATATACATAAGAGTGTGCAGTGCACGCTTTGATGTGTGTGCATAAAATTACAATTAGAATATAGTTACTATATATATATATGGATGCACAATTACGGGACGTGATAGCAGTAGATTAAAAATGGGTTGCGAGTGATGTAGTTATGATATTTCAACATGTAATAATAAGTAGTAATAATGAAATGTATTTTAGAAGATCAACTAGAACATATTATAATGGGATTTTGGAAGGTAGAAATCACAATAAATAAATTACAACGGAGAAACAAAATGAATTTTCTAACAAGCTAACAAACAAACTGAAACAAAGACAACAAATCATTTATTTGACTCCAGAAGTAACAAAATGAGAAACACTTCATTATTAAACCAGAAACCTTTTCTTTTTCTTCTCAGTTGACCCTCCTACAATTCTTTCTAATCTCGCCGTTGGATCCCGTGAGAGGGCTAATGTCACCCATCTTGATTATGGCAGTAACAAAATCATCATTGAATGCCTTAGGGTTCTTACTGTAGAGTTTGATAAGTGAATCAGCGGAGCCCCCATTGTAGAGAATTTGATCAGAGTGTAGGAGTCCCTTCTTCTTAATGAGGTTCTTGTAGTAGCTGTTGTCGAAGAATGTTGGAGTTTTGAGGTCGAGAGGGGCCAAGTTGTTGTCTCCAGAGCCACTAATTCTAGGGCAGTTCTTTTGTCTTTTACGAGCGAGAGAAGCGCGGATGTTGGTCTCATTGTATATACGATTTCTGTAGACAGTGCATCTTGCTTGCCCTATGGTGTGTGCTCCTGTTATTACATTAGTTGACAAGTCAGATATCTTTTTATGGTGGTGTAAGAACTTTTACTTTTTCAGAAATTGTATTGACAGTTTAAAATAGAAGATAAAAACACCAAAAATCTGTTAAAAGTGGGGTGAGACTGTGTTTAAATTATATATATTTTGCTTAATAGTAGAAAATTAAATGCAGAAGCGTTATTCCCTAACACTTCAAACAGCCAAAAGTCATTTAAATTTGAAAAACAATTCCTAACAGTCATTGCAAGAACTCCCTTCATACTTGATTATGGAATCTACTTGAATTCAGGTTCGTATCAATTTAGTAGTTCTAATGTGCTTAGATAATAATTACATACATATGCAGTAAATGTAAATTGCATACTAAAGTATATAGATTGAGACCTGACAAGACAACCATGTCCTTCGTGGAAAGCCCTCTAGCTTGGAACCTATTGATGAGATTTCCAAGATCAGAAGTTGGTGGTGGAATTACACCACTATTTGCAGCTGAAAAGCTGGCTGTTTTTGAGTCCCTCCTTCCAAGTTTCACATCCCATTTGGGTCCTCCAAGCTGCAATTAGTTAATATGTGTACTCATTATATTACACTTGTGTTAAGCGCATGAAATTAAGGTTATTAAAAAATTTGGGACATGTACTCACAAGAGCAACTGAGTCGCGAGCGACAATAGCTAAGATATCAGCGCAGGAGACGATTCCAGGGCACACAGATTCCACCCTTGACTTGATATCATCAACTACGTTGAAGCCCCTCACGGAATTATTGTTGGGAGCAGCAGTCTTCTCCCCAGTAAACGAAGAAGTGTCATCCAATAGTATTGATCCATCACAACCCTATCAAAATTTTCAAATAATTATTTGTGCAAGTATTCAAAATTTAGTTTTAACATACAATTTTTATTGTTTTAAGATCTAGCAATTTGACTAATATATGTGAATTTTTGAAAACGACATGATTAATGAATATATCAGGTTGACAGAGCGAGTGACAAAGCATATCATATCAGAGTATAAACGAACTCAGAGATGTGACCAATGCGTAAGTATCGAGACATGACAAGTTAGAAGGGCCCCACACCACTTAAAATGCATACGCGAGTTGTGTGGAGGAGAATACATGTATCGCGAGGGATTGATTTTGTACAAATGCTCCATTCTCTCCAACCACATCCAACGAAAACAAAAAGGGTCAGGTCAAGTCAAAACCCTATCCACATACTCAATGGGTGCTTCGAATATTTCCCATTTACAAACCTATCTATCGAAAAAAATTTAATAGAACAAGCTTGACTTTACTACTTAATTATCTAGAAACACAAGTATATTAGTTGATTCTGCATGTCTATCAATTGATATTTACCTACGTAGGTAGAAACATGAAAATAAAAAAAATATACGTATAATATAATATAATTACTTGAACAAAGCAATCATGGAAGTGGAGTCGGAGGAGGGATGCCCCCATGCGCTTCTCCTTTTGAATTGCATCCTTAACCACAGATTCCACGGCGCTAAACACTTTAGGACATGTTTTCTTGTAATAATCAGTCGTGAGCTGTGCTGATGAGCTGCCCATAAACATCATTAATAAACTGCAAATAATCAAAACTATAATCGATGCTCTAGAATATGATGAAAAAGGAGATAATGCCGCCATTATAACTAATGATACTTAATTAATTAGACTGTAATCTCCAATTAGTTATAAAAAGCAGAAGAAATAATGATTTATTGGACGAATTATGAGAGACATATGTGTGTATATATAGGGGTGCAAATCAGCAGATGGATGTATTTGGCGATGACAGTTTACCTAATGATGCAGACAGCTATAATATATTTACATGCACCACGCATGGCTTAATTAAATTAAACTCTTTTGACCCCGAAATTTGCAGAAATGCGAAGAACAGGTAAACATGTTTGAATTATAATATATGTTTATGGTACGTATAAGTTATTTTTTTATTTATGAAAAGATGGGTTGTTAAGGGTCGAGAAAGAAAAATTAGTGACAATAAAATCACTTTCTTTACTATCTCTCTCTATATATATAAGTAATATATATTAATTTTGACAATTAAAACGAAAATGATTGTTATTAAAAAATTAGTTTTTGTAACAAAATAAAAATTATTGTCATTATCACAATGTTGCTGATCAAATTATATTTTTCTTTTTTTAAGCTTGGTCGAATATATATTTGATGGAATATATGGAATGTGGTAGGTAGGTTGTACAATTACAATTTCACATGTTATTGGGCAGACTTACAGTAAGATTGGCCTTGTCAAGATCCACGCAGGACTGGGACGTAAATTTGACTGCTATTCTATATTAATACCAATTAAAAGCCAAAGAGAACTTGTCTAAGGGTGGCCTAAAAACTAAAATTCTAGAAAGATTGTAAAGAGTATAATTTTTATAGCTATATGTCGCAACTTTCCGAGAAAGTACAATAAAGGTGCCTTTTACATTCCTTCGTTCTGCAGGAAAAGCAATAAATTAAATATATCTTTACAATTTTTTCTTTTTTTCTTTTTTTCTTTTTTCTTTTTTTTCTTTTTTTTTTTTGAAATTTCTTTGCTCTATCGTGCCAAGAATTGAAATTCGTCTATGTTTGAGGGTTCATATCATTTCAGTACGTGTCCCTTGAAGAAATATTGATCATACATACCATCGGTTTAACACTCGAGAGTGCGACCAGGTAATGAATTCGAGAGATTAGTGTGACTTTTGAGGTCATGATATTAAATTTATGGTAAATTTGATTTCCATGTGAACTTATACAGTTATACGTTAATGTGCGGATGGAGATTATGTAGGGATGGTAAATTTGATTTCGATGTGAATTTTTGTGATCGGTTTAATTAAGATTTATTTAATTATTTAAATTTGCAAATTAGAAGCTTGCACGCGCGTCACATTCTAAATTATTCCTAAATTAATAGAATAACACATCTGAAATAATATAAGAAAGTAACTCAGGAGTTGATCTTGCGTATCAATTCAACACCAATGCAATAATTATTGAAGTAGGTAATTTTACAAGATAAGAAAGATATATATTTGTATAATTTGATTAGTGAGTTTGAAAATCTCTCAATCTCATCAATGTCACATCCTCAGTTAAAATGTCACATTCAAAATTAAAAATGCTAATTTTCGTGAAATGAAATATATGAATCTCGTTGAATGTTCAGCAAGGCAAGTGCTCCAAACTTAAATAAGATTTATATTATTAATTCAGAGTTTAAACAGCCCACCAACACATATGATTAAGATAGTCTAATGACTTTATATAACTAATTAATTATAAATATCAATAATTAAGCTATATATATGATTAATATATTGTATTGATTATATACAAGCCAAAGTAAAAATTCATTTAGAACCAACTTAGTCTAACCTCAACAACGCTGTCGGGATACCAAATTAAATCCCACCAACTAATCTTTTGTTTTGTCATCCTTAGTTTTTTTGCTAATGCAATATTGTCAACTCCTAACTCTCCAATTTCCCGTTGAAAAATCAAACAGTAGTACTTAATAATATGCCCACAATTGTGGCTTTACAAATTGCTAGCTGTGTTCATTGTTGGTAATCTATCATTGTAGAAGGAATTGTTTATCGATTATTTGAGTTCTTAAGGAAGATAATGATGTTAATTTATCTCCTACTGGTCCTTTGATTTCTAACGTGAAACTCTTCTTTTTCAATTTGATTCAGTTCCTTTTAGCCGTGTTAGACGTGATTCAAATTGTACTGGCCATTTTGTTGGTAGGAATTCTGGTAATTTGATGGGAGAGAATGTTGGTTGTTATGCTGTTATCTTAAATGTCATTTTTTTTTCCTTGTTTGAGGGAAAGCAATTACATTTAATTATTATATTAATGTCATTACATGAATAAATTTCAAAGATCAAGCACAAAAACTAAGCACAAGATAAATTCTATAAACGACCATAAGAGAGGCAAATACTACTATGTAATAAATAAAGATCTACATATTACTAGTACGTAGGATTCGAATCTACACCTCTTATATGAAAAGGAGATGACGGTGCCGCTTCATCTAGAGGAAAGTGACCTAAATGCTATTTTAATTAATGAAATTTCAACGCTTTAATTTCAAAAAAAAAAAAGAAAGAAAAAAAAGACCACTTGTGTTTAGGGTTTAAACTCCATATGTGTTGTAGGTTTTTTGGGATAATTACATAAGCAACTCCTAGCTGATATTTGGTTTAATTACAAAAATATTTTATGTAGTTTGGGAAATTACAATACTAATCATATCATTACATTTGTATAATATTATAATTAGACTTCGTGAAAATTTAATACATGTTAGATTAACAAGGAATTTATTTATAATAATTCAATCAATATATATGTTAGATTTTTAGGATTTAGAAAATAACCCTATCATTGTGTGGAATTTGTACCAACTTAATTTTCACTCCAAACTAATCACATCTATAACTATATGAACCGCCCTCAGAGCAAAGTTTTTAAATTATCATTGTGAAAACATATTATTAGTATTCAATTATATTGATTGTGTTAAATTAAATTACACAAATGAAAATGATTACGACAGTTGGACAACATAGTACAATTACTTGGAAATTTATAATACGTGGTTTATTTAATGTAGTCCATCAAGCCACGAGGAAATTTCCTAGTCAAAAGTCAATGCACTGAAAAAGTGAGTTCCAACTCCCTAATGGTGTCATCGTGCAATCAATGTGTTCCAATTATTTCTAATTTAATTTGCTAATGCAATATTGTCAATACCTAATTCCTAATCCCATAATTACTATTGGAAGATCTATCCGTTGAGAATATGTCTTCTTATCTACTAACCTCCTGTAGCATTCCAGCTCAAGTAAAGGACTAATAATATGTAATATCATGAGTATAGAAAATATTCAATTGAATTATGCCGCAAGAAATCACACTTAGAATTCTATAAGCGGGATTAGTTGAGTGTAGTTATTCTCGAGCAGCATCCACTTGAGCATATAGTGCCTTTCACACAAGACGACGACCATGAAACATGACATCCCTCAAGATCATCTTATGCATATAACTCAAGTGTGAGTTTGTTAGAATAATAGAGTTCATTATACCAAATGAAATTATGCGATTCGGATCATAATTTTATGATCAAGACCCTAAAATCTCATTTTATGACCACAATATAGATGTGTGTGATCTAATCTCATAAACATGTATAACAAATGAGCCCTATTAAGGACGTGTGACAGATCATGAGGCGAAGTGTATCAAGATTCAAATTTCAAAATATATAATTGATATTGAATTGGTTGAAAGTATATACAAATAGGGATGGCAATGGGGCGGGTTAAAACCCGGACCTGATGCCACCCTGCCCCCAATGGGGAGGGTCCGGGGTGATTAAATAGGGCGTGGGTTGGGGCTTGGGGCTTATGTTTTAAGCCCCAATGGGTCTAGGGCCTGCCCACCCTGCCCCGTTTAAATATTTATATAATATATAATGTATTATATATAAAACACACTATATGCATTATATATTGTTATATAATACTTATTTCATTATATATTATATATAACTCTATGTATATGATATATTACATTATACTATATAGCATTTTATATAATATATACTATGTTTAGCTTTATATATTACAATATATAGATTTTCCCGCCAACCCGACGGGACAAGGCGGGGTGTGGGGTGAGCTCACCCGCCTCAAACCCGCCCCACTTCCATCTCTATATACAAAAATAATTTATATGTCAATTTCATTTACTTTCTAAACAGTTGGTGGACAGCTAGCTTGAAACCACTTGTAATTTTTTTTCATTTCAACTTTGCCTAGATGTATATGAAATTGATCCTTCAACACTAAATTTGAAAAATAGTTATCGTATTTGACATCAATTTCTAATGTAGTTATCTTAAAAAATAAAAATAAAAAAATTAATTACCATCATATTTATTGATGCTTGAGGAAACAAGAAAGTAATATTCAAACACAAAATACATAATAGTTTTATATCTATATTACAAATTGCTGGTACATTTATTTCTCATTACTGAGATCATTTATTATCAAGCACCTAATTCCATTAAAACAAAGCTAACTTATTATTCAGTTTACGCTCCTGCAGTTGGTTCGGATCTGACCACTGGTTCCCGTGAGTGGGCTAAGATTCCCCATTTTGACCATGGCGGCGGCGAAATCGGACAAGAACGCGGCGGGGTTGTTGCCATAGGCCGTGACCTGAGAATCTGTGGAAGCGCCGCTGCCATAGAGCTGTTGGTCGGAGTGCATAAGGCCTTTATTATTGATTAGACTCTTGAAATAACCGTTGTCGAAAGAGAGAGGGCTGATCGCGTCGATCGGAGAAAGATTGTCGTCGCCGCTGTCGGTAGGGCAGTTTGATTGTAGAGATGTTGCGAATGAAGCGAAAATGTTGGTTTCGTTGTAGATTCGACTGCGAAATACCCTGCATCTGGCGTGCCCTATTGTATGGGCACCTGTGCAATAATCAATAGTTGCTAGTGTTAGTTAAGGAGTTAAAATATTCGAACAAGATAAGAATTTGCGTCTTTTCAAATTGGATCGTCATGATCTGATCTGACCTAATGACTTTTATAACCAGAGCCAAGAAACATAAATTTCGCATCCTAACGAGTTCTAAATCACAGTATGTATGTGAATCCGTACAAGATAATAAAAGTTTTGGATAATATAAATAAGCCCTTATTGCTAAATACAGTAAGTTTTATCATTCCTAAAAATAATGCAACCCCAAGAGAGTTTTTCACTGTGATCACTGCCTAATTAGATGTTTGGACCCCTTAGTATGAGAATTTTTGTTTCCTTGTTTGAGTAGAGTGCATTAATAAAGATTCATATTTTCTAACTTTTAGAACTATATTATGTTGGATTTTTCAGAATTTGTGGGACAATTACACCACCCTCTAGCTCTGCACTGATTTATGAGTTCTTGCTCTTAGTTTAACAATGTTTTATTTATCTTATTTTACCTTGAGTTATTATAACTGAAGGTCAGCTCAACAAGCTTAACGATTATTGTGATGAACACGTCATCCCCATCGCCTTCAAGTGATGGGTGCGTGTACAACCCGAGCTCGGCAGCATAATAGTATTTGATTGCTTATTTATGATCAAATATACATAAATTGTTGCAGTGTAATTAGAGTAATTGGAGCAATAATATTTATGTCAATTAATTACCTGAAAGTGCAACCATATCTTTTGCTGAGAAGCCTTTGTTTGAGAAGGCAGAAATAAGGTCCGGGACATCCATTATTGGGGACGGAATATCTGTATTCGCAGCATCTAGACTTGCCGCGGTCGAGTCCCTTCTTCCCAGCTGAACCGCCCAGAAAGGTCCACCCAACTGAATCAAGCATGCCCAACATTTAATCATATATATATATATATACACACACTACAAGATTATTGAATTTTATCAAACCAAAAATTTAATATGTAGCTTTAGACAATAACCCAATATAAACAGCTGTGGTAAAAGCGATAGCAAATAATCTAGAAACAAAGTTGAGAACATTATTTGTTGTGGCCTATATTGCAATAAAAAGATCCATCACGACTGTACATCATTATGGATTATCCGCAACCCTCACTCATTGTCACGGTAAAGCCATAGCAGATGTTTTCCACCACTATTATTTCTTATTAACATCACTTTTCAATTAGGGTAATTACTTGAACTTTTTGTAGTGGGGTGATGTAGTTATGAGATTTAAACATGCAATAGTAAGTAGTAATAATTAAATAGAGTTCAATGAGGACGTAGAACTCGTCACATATTATGAGTGTATTATAAGTTGACGGTGACTGACATATAATGCCGGTCTGATGAGAAATTGAACTTTATTAACTACTGGTTGGATTCCCTTAGTAGGGTAGCCACACATGGAGTTCTTCCGACCCAATCTTTTCTTTTATCCAAAACAAAAAAAAAAGTAATAATAATTAAAGGCGTTTTAGAAAGATAAATAATTGAAACATTATAAAATGGGATTGGTGCTTAATTTATAAATAGTATGGACATGCATCACGAGAACCTTGTTATAAAAGGGTTTGATGAGCTCATAGATTTGGATCGACTCGTAGATCATGAAGGTGGAAAATCAGCTTATATTTGGCGGTTAGGATTCTCCATTAAAATAGTATTTCTAATTTTCTATTTCTTGTCTTAAGTGGATCCATATATGGCTCCAATTCAGAAAATTGCTCTAACTCAGATTTAGAGAGTGTTTGATTAAACTTATCTGATGTATCTTATAAGCTCTTACATCTTGCAGATCATGTTTTTAAATTTATAAAATGTTAGATTTTATCTTAATAATAAGTTATTGAACTAACTGAATAAACTAAAATCTTAGAGTTCATATAAGATGCTAGTAATGATAATTATAGTTAAAATTGAAAGGGCATGTTAAGACATTAAAACTTAGGAACTTCTTTTTTAATATATATATATATATATATATAAAAGATCCTAACATTTTATTTTAAGAGTTTATAAATTCTTTTCTCATAAAATTTACCCTAAACATTTTATAAAATATTTTGGACCGCTTATAATTAAGCTCTCCAAATTAAAAATCTCTTTTTAAGCTAGAATTTTTATCATCCCATTCGCAAATTAGCGTAAATCTCGTTCTAATTAAATTAGCAGAGGAGAGCGTACTTAATGAAGGTAGTTAATGAAATTATTTAAAAATAAAAAAAATAAAAAAATTGCATACTGCAACAACGGAATCCCGGGCGGCAACAGCTAAAATATCAGCACATGAGACAACGCCAGGGCACGTGGTTTCCAGTTGGGATTTAATCGAATCGATCACTTCAAAACCCCTCAAAGAGTTCATGTTGGGTCTCGCCGTTTTCTCTCCGGTGAAACTTGAAGTATCATCTAGAAGCACTGATGCATCACACCCCTGCAATAATTAATACAACATGTTTATTAACAATCAAAAACAAATTTAGGAAGAATAATATATGCATGCATGGTTGCGTATTAGGTTTTAGAGGTATAACGGGTAATTCACAGCATTAGCCGCTTAATTACACGACACGGTTTAATAAGCCGGATCTCCTGTATAATTTTTGACTTTCTCCGTAAACGATAGTCGTGACTTACTACATCATATCATTTTCTCCCTATTGTATATTTCGCTAACTCAATTGACAAAAAAAATTTCATCAGGAACACATCGACGCCATTAACATTTCGTGTTTGCAAGTCAAACACCTTTTAAAAACGTCCTCATACCCAGCCCTGTCTCCATAAATATTGTACCCATATATACACAATCACAATTTGGAGGTATCTAATCACTAATTTTCTTTCTAAATTTCAGTTATCGATCGTTATATCATTTTCTCTTTGTGGTATATTGGCTGACTTGACCATTGCAAAGTTCTTCGACATCCTCAATGGATGCTTCATGTTCACAGTTGGAGACCATTTTTTTAGCTTGCTTTACTACAATTAGAAATAAAGTTCTCAATTCAATCCTTGACTGCATCACATGAATACTAGAGTCATC
>JACFYI010002230.1:3727726-3739651 GCA_014898755.1 Handroanthus guayacan
ATGGTGAAAAGAGCTTTAGGACAGGTTGCAAAGTAGTGGTTCGTGGAAAGCTGCGCAGTCGCCGCGATAATCTGAAGGTGTAAACCTATAATACAGATTACCGCATTCAACTTTGTTACTGCCATGATTTCGGATATCCTAAGGTTATAAGTGTGTGTGTGTGTGTGTGTGTTTGTGTGTGTATTTGTATTGATCTTGTGTAATGGTGGATTTCAAGAAGCTGCAGCCCTTGATATATATAGAGAGCGCATTAAGCCTTACCTTTTGACTTTTCCTATTAAAAAAAAAAGATCTCACCTTTTGACATTGTGGCCCAAAGTCGTATATGGTCAAAATTATCTTAAAGAAGCGTGTACAAGGCAAAGATAGATAAACTCACGAGATTTAGAGTTAGGTGGAAATATTTCTAATGAATTTCGTGTGCAACGTATTTGATTGAAATATAAATTTTTAGATCAAAGAATGCGGGTGACACAAAATAGGTATATACCCATATTGAGGAAAAAAATGTTGTGCTATTTTAATGATGGACATTTTTACACATTGCTTAATTGCTTAGCAGTGGTTTTGTTTGTTTCACTTGTCATCTAAAGTACACGATTTTTATGTTTTACCATCTTTAAATGTTGCCGATGGAATATTTTTCCATGGTTCTTCCATATGCTTGCAGATCATAACTAGTTTTAATATTATTTTTATTCAATTACAAACCAACTTCTGCATGCATTTCCATTGTTTAATACGTTCCTTCGTATTAAAGATTGAGTCATATTAAATTATCAAAAAATTGTTTCTTTTCTCATTTTCCTACTGTTTTTGCTCATTAAATAGTGAAAATGTCAAGAGTTATATGTGATTGTATGAGAATACTCTGAAAACTAGTCACATGTCTCGCACATGAAAAAATCACGGTAGAAAATTCCGTCGGAAATGTTCATAGATGATATAATGTACGTAAAAATAGTATAGTGTAAATGTCAAATTATAATAAAAAATATTTAAAAATGTAATGACAAAATAATGTTTTTCCCTCATACATATAAAATTTTTGTCGTGCTTCCAACGAAAATGTTGAATCCAATCCACCATGGGCTAAGCTTGTGACACACACACAAATATAGCTAAAGTCACAAAAAATCGTGCTCCAATCCAATGAAATTTAAACAACATAGTAATCAGATTCATAAAATTATATCTATGTCGTGATTATTAATTAGGCCCTTAATGTCATATATTGTTGATCATTAATCACTACCCATAATAACTACTAGCATGAATAAATATACAAAAAGAGAAAATTGAAAGGAAATTAAATTTTAGGAGTACCCTTATAATTTTCTCATGATTTAAGATTTGTTGATGAATTATTTTACCTCAAGTAGTGGAGACCACTGTTTAAAAAACCGGACCGGACCGGGCGGTCGGACTGGTTGGACCGTGAACCGCCCAAGTGTCCGGTTCGGTTTTAGCAAAAAATCGGTAAACCTAAAAAAACCGTTCTATTTTGTGAAAACCGCTCGAACCGGCGGTTGAACCGCTTAAACCGGTGAACCGGTCACGGTTTTAGAGAACCGGACGATTCATTTTTTGGACTTTTTTTTTTTAAAAAAAAAAAGGCAAAAAGGGTAAAAATTGTTGAAAATCATTGAATTATATTGCATTTTACGTTTTAGACTTTATATATTCACATTTCAATAGTTATGTACTGATGTAAGTATATTAAATTGAAATTTGAATAATTATCTTTTAGATTTTTTATATTTTATGTTTATTTTCTGATGATATTATATAATATAATGGTTGAAATTAATGGTTTGGTTCTCTATATTTTATTTTTTGGTATTTTAATAGTTTATATATAATATATAAATATATATTATGTAATTATGATGTCACGGTTCAATTACGATTCAATCACGGTTCCATTAACGGTTGAACCAGTGAACCGTGAACCAATAATTTTTCCGGTTCGATGAACGGTCCGATTTTTCGAACCTTGGTGGAGACATTGGAATTTCATATATGAAGATATTTTTAAAGGGGTATTTAGGAAAATGAATTGCTTATTTTAATAGTGTTATAATTTTCTTGTCAAGACCAAGGTATTAATATCATGCAAATTAACGATCGCATTTAATGAGGAAAATGATGATTTTTAATGTTTCAGAGAGTAGTATGTATTGTTATATATGGAGTTGTACTGTGAAGAAAAATATAGCATGAATGATAAAAAGATGATTAACAATGTGAAAACTGTGACAAAAATTAATCTTGACAAATTTAATAGTGACAAAAATGTATTTAAACATATTTTCACTGTTGACAATTAGTGGCATATGTACATTACCTAGTGACGATGAAAATCTTATCATCAAATTGTAGTAACAACTATTTTTGTTGTCACTAGATTATCAGTATACACATATCACTAAATGTCTATAGTTACAATTTAAAGCACCATTTTTTGTCACTATTGAACTATATAATGACGTACAAATATTATTGTCACCTAAAACATAATATATGATCAAAAGATAGTCATTGTCATTTAATATATATTATTATTGACAATCTTTATATTATCTCACAAGTTTTTGTCATAATGTTGTTGTTGTTGTTATATTGTATTGGTAGTACAGGGGTTTAAAATGTATTATATTCTTACAAGTAAAAGGTGAAAAATGTAAATTAAAAAAAAAGAAAAAAAAGATATAATGCAAGAAAAACAAAATATTTGTTTATGACATGGACTTTTGTAATTGTCAAAGATTCCTATGGTTAGTGGAGCTTAAAGCAACTCCAAAATAATTCTAATTCTTGTTAAGTGCTAAGCTAGTGTTTGACAGCAAGGTTATTTGACAATTTTGATCTAAGATACAATAAATGTGAACAAAATTTTCACAAGAATCAACTTGATACTTTGATTGTCTACTTCTGTTTTAGCAAGCCAATAATATTGCTGGTTTTTGTCAGTCCCCCAACTTTGGAAACTTCTAACAGCTGGCAAATTACCCCCAACAACAGCATTTTGTAGAATTCATTTTAAATTGTTGACAAGATATTTATTCAAGATGAGGGTTTCATGACCTAAAGGTTATGGTTGGATTCCTATCGGTATGTGAGAATTTTTTTTATCATACGATAAGCTGTTCATGATTTTTCTATCGATTGTGGGCTTTCCTTAATATTGTATGGATTTTTGTTTGTTTTTAATGTACTCTTTGAATATTGTCATCATTTTTTTTAACAAAAAAAAAAACAAGAAAGAAAGAAAAGAAGAGAAAAGAATGGCCAAAAATTGTAAATTAGAGGTTGTTTGGAGATTGTTTCAAATAAGGGAATAAGCTCTTTTTATTTTATAATTAAAATATTTTTTAAATTTATAATATATTGAATTTTATTTAAAAATAAACTTTTGAATGTTTTATTAATTATTGAGTTTATAAGGAATTAGTAACAACAATTTTATGACTTGTGTGATAATATTACCTCATCGTGTTTTTAATAGTAAAAGTTTAGTGGAGTTTCTAACTTATAAAAGCTTTTTTTTCTTTTGAGAAAAATCTATCAATACAATAGAAAAGCTTTAACAATCTAATTTTTAATTTACACCAGCACATTTTGTAAAAACTTATCAATACTTTTATAATAACATAGCTAAAAAGCCCATGTTATATCATTCGCTCGCACAATTATTCTTTTCTTGTAACATATAATTTAATAAAAATATTTTCAATAACAAATAAAAATTAATAAATAGAAGATAGAGTTAGAGACTGTGCCGCAAAAATAATTTATTTTTCTCCCTCCCTTTTTTTCTTTTTTTTTTTTTAACTTAGTGGGTCATTTTTTTTTTAATAATTCTTTTTCAAGTTGGGGTGGTTGGTAGAAGAAATGCTGAAACAAATTAGTCATAGCCTTTGAAATTAGTCTCAATGGATTAATGAAAAAAGTCCAAAAACTTCACATTGACATCGACAATGCACAAACTTAAAGAGCGAACTTAGTTGAAGAAGAACTAACTAAAGATTAAATACCTAACCTGCCAAGTGGAATAGAGAATGCCTTTGATAAGATTCAAGTTCGTTCAGACATGAATGATTTAACTACACTGCATCTATATATTATTTCATTAATATTTATGAAGTAGAGTTTTGTTCATAAAGGGGGTTTTGAAGAAGGAGAGAGGAATATTTATAATTGTCTCTAGATCTCCTCATGTAAGATGAGAATTGATACATCTGACCTCTATCTATCTCCCTAGATCTTAGTTATTAGCTAGTCATCGTTCTGTCTCTGATACAATCGATTAATTAATTAACCGCAAGGGGTGTTCGTCGATGACGAGTTGACGCCTTTAATGTATTATTATGTTTGCAAATCAAAGAACCAAAATAAAAATAAAAATAAAAGAGAAAAAAGGAAAGGGAAATATTCATAATTCAATTCATTTAATTGGAATTTCACCGTACCAATTATGTAAAGAATCCTAACTTCTGATAATCCCATCCTGATAGGCGATAGCTATATGTTAGGGCCCAAAAGTCAAGCAAATACGATTCTTACTTATTAAAATCATTCAAGTAATAGACAATCATTCAAGTAAATAAAAATAAAATAAAATAAAAAGAAATGTAAATAAAAAGGAAAAAGTATTCATATGTTCTACATAAATGAGCAAAATTAATGCTTTAAAAGAGGCATTACTATAAATATGAACTCATTAAAAGTGAAATTTGAGTAAATCTTAAATCAATGTTAAGCTCAGGAACACTCGTCGGACCCGACATCCATTATCCTGCAACCATGAGAAATTAGGACGTTGAAACTTATCCTAATAGGAGCCAACTCTCTCATATTTAATAAAGAATTCGTATTCCGCCTCCCCATATATACCCAAATCAGCCAAACTATCCACTTCCAAAATTTGTCACACGAAAATAGTATTCACAAGAACTTTTGGCTTTTAGAAAATTGAAAAGTTACAAAAAATGTGAAATATACATATATATATATATATACACTATATATAAAGTAAGAGAGCCACATATAATTTTTTTTCTGTCATGCTAAATGTACGAAAATAACTCTATTACAAAAGATAATAACAAAGTAATTATAAAAAATAATGACAAAATATTTTTCGTTGATTTTTTAATATATTTATTTTTTATTTTATTCTTTTCTTCAATTATAATTTTTTTTTTCTTTTCAACTTTAACGTTTTTAAATTTATCTTTCGATCATGTTATATTACATTATAAATTCAAATAAAAATATTTAATAATTAAAAAAATTTCATTATTAAAAATAAATAAATATTTTTAATTCTGTAAAAAAAATAACAATAATATACACGTATCAAGTGTGCCACAATTTCTAGTATATATTAAAAGTTAAAAATATTTGAAAATAAAAAATGAAATCACTAAAAAGTTCATGAAGTTGGACGTAAAATGCTCTGCTTAACTTTAAAGAACTAAAAGCAAATTTAGTGTTTCCAAATGCTACCAAATAACTTCACTAGGTTTAAAAACTGGAAGGTACCTCGCAAGATCTCTTCCAAACACCCCCTAGTTTATCCAAAAGCAATATCCAACTTAATAATTCTCCACATACAGTCTTCGTCAATCGAACAACCTTGGTAACCTTAGTATTATAAGACTATATATTTCACCTCTGACTGTAAATTTATCATTCAACTGCAACCACCATCGCTGAAGATAGTTTTTACCTCACAAGCAGATAAATCTACCATCTACTGGCCTTTATTGGTACAAATTTAAACAACAACAATTTTCACTCAGGATCATCCTGATTACTCTTGTTCCACACTAATAATATGAGACAAAATTGGTACACGCATTAGCATTCTCAAATCAAAGCTGGAAGGCAAACTGCCAAAGGTTTCATTCAAAATACAAACTCTTCCTCATTTGCTCCATGTGATGATTTTTTATCTTTCATAGCTCGTAAAGTCTCCGCTGTGGAGTCGCTGATGTTCAGTAGATACTGTACTCTGGCTACCTTTTCAGCCGCTGAGTCACTTCTCAGGTATGCGAGGAACAGATCCTCCAGTTCCTCCAGCACCTCCCATGACAACGGGTTTGAAGGTACAGCCTTGTCACAGGCTAACATGTCGTTGAGAGACTTAACCTACAGGAACATCGAATGCAACTTAGTGATCCATTTACTTTAGGGATAATTACCGGAACACCAGTTGAGATTTAGTCTAATTACAAGAACAATCTCTGTCATTTTGAGAATTACAATAATAACCCATACCGTTAGTTTAGCTACTGGAAAGCTTTGATAGGATTGGCATAACATCACAATTAGATCCTAAAAATGTAACCACAAGTAGATCCCTGCTGCTCTAACATGGTTAAGTTTTCAAGGGATCTCATTGTAATGTTACATGCTTCCTTAAGTTTTCTGTTACTTGAACTAATGGTAGGGGATATCATTGTAATTTCTCCCACACAGGATATTTCTGTAGTTATACTAAGCGTCAGGTGGTGTCGACGCAAGCAACTGCAAATGGAACACTTACCACCCCTGAATAGTTTCTCTGGCGTAGCAGCGCCACTGCCTGAACGAGCGAGTTTGACAATCTAGTCCGAGCAAGTTCAAGAACAACTCTTTTGGCCTTTTCAGCATCAATGTTGAGATCTTTCGGCATTTTCTGATAAACTTCATCTTCATTGAATTCTCCAGTACCAGATGAGAACATTTCATCAACAAACTTTTTGAAGAGATTCTCTCGTAAACTTACAGAGATCATGTTGTCTACATCAATCCCATTTAGTTTCAACTCTCTAATCTCGGCTATGCTAAGCTTTCCCTGGCCAGCCGCAGTTTGAAGAGCTGCAGACAGTTTTGAACTAGTTATGCTTTTTATGACCTTTTGTGAATACTGAGGAGGCAAACCAATCTCGCTCTGCAACCCATTCAGTTGCTCAATCTTAGTTTTCGTCAATTTTCCATCAGCCAAAATAACCTCCGCTTCCTTCCTGAATGCCTGTTCGGCTACATCCCTATGTACTTGAACAATCTCACTATCAGTCATACCAAGTATGCCACCAAGTTGGTTTAACAAAATGTACTGTGAATCGTCCTTCTTCACAGTGACCTGGACATTGAGAGCAAGCGTCCTCACTTCACCTGTTAGACAATATAGCAAGTATGTCTTGTAAAGGTCAGCTCTCTCCCTGTCGGAAAGGTCATCTCGTAGATTTATCTCCTCCTGGCTTGGTTTTTCTGTAATGTCCTTGCCAGGTCGTGTTTTGAGGAGTGACTTCAAGGATTTCCATTCTTCTTCTTTGTCATGGATTGGTTGTTCTTCCTTTTTGATTGGTTCTTCAGGTGGAGGCGTATCTACGGATTCACCTTTGATATCTGCACTTGGTTGTTCTTCCTTTTTGATTGGTTCTTCAGGAGGAGGAATATCTAAGCGTTCACCTTTGATATCTGCAATTAGTTCAGTGACAACCGAGCTATTGAAGGCAACCATCTTTTGGAGTTCTTTTGCAGAATTGGTGCGGCTACCAGCAGCCCTTGCACGTTGAATGTAGGTCATGAAAATCTTACGGACCTGAATATACAAAGTAAGAAAATGTCACGTTTTAGGAATAAAAAACATCCAACAAAACAGCAGCTATGCTGTAATCACATCCCAAAAGAGTTTATAATATCCAGATTCGTCATACTTACTGCTTTACTAGTAATAGACATTGCAACCTCCCTGGTCAAGCGCAAACCAAAGGCAGCCTTTCTGACGGACTTTTTAATCAATTCGTCATACCCATCTGGACCTGAACCTACTGCTTCCTTAATAACCTGTTAAAAGTTATTAAATCACCAATGAAACAATCATGTGTCCATCAATATAAGCAGATTACATCCTAGAATGTCTTCATAGAAGATTCACATAATCATGAAGTGTGTTTACTTGAAAGATTTTAGTGTACCGAAGTATCCCAGGTGTAAAATACTTAAAAACATATTAGTAACATAACTAGTAAGGACTTTTAGGCAGGCTTAACTACATCATCTAGACAGCAGCCCCTCTCTGAGTTCAGAAAAATTCAATAAGTATGTATCAAATCTTTGATAAACAGGCATATTTACCACAACACAACGAAACCATTAACTTATTGGAGCCATAACAAGTATCAAATGATAAAAAATTCAATACAAATGCAGAATCTTGGGTCGCTGAACACTCCTTGTAAGTAGGGAATTTCCTAATACCTACTTGCAAAAAGGTTGAAATTCTTTTATAGTCTATCCTCATTGTAAATAAAAAATGTTGGGGGAAAATGATAAACAGCAATTACCTTCTCAAACACACTACCACAGATATCTTTATGAGCTGCTTCAACAGTTTGCTTTGGAATGCAGAACATAATCTGTATCTGTTCCAAAGTTTCCACATCCTCATCATTGAGTTCACCTTTATCAGCTACCAGTTGCTTAAGTTTTCTCTGGTAAATTTCTAAACATCACCAAAATAAATTCTATTACAAACAAAACGTTGAGCAAGAGAAAATGCATACAGTGCCATTTCATATATATGCAAGCCTTGTGCATGATAAAAATCTATGTTGCAAAATAGTATCAGATTAGCGAAAATCTTATGCCTTTTATGAAGAATAAAAAACTCATATAGAAAGAGGTAAACCTTCATGAATCTCTGTGGCCTTTTCAGGATCAAATTGCAGCTCTTCGCATAGATTCTGAAGATAGGCTGCTTTACTATATGCATTTATTAAATCACCACTAGATACAGCTTGTTGAAGACGTCTACGATACACCTGAGAAGTAACTTCCAATGAAATTGACTCTGATTCTCGTCTCCCCAAACCCAATATATTCTTCAACTGACCCAGTGCAGCACGCTACAATGACAACAAGAAGAGGAAGTCAATATACAAGTAATAAAAATGGAAAGACTAAAATGCATATGATGAGTCTACTACTTGGTATAGTTTCTCTTAACTAGGTGCATCCTTAAAGCAGGCAGCTGCATACTTAAAAATGCAGTTTTATCCGAATTGCTAAATCCAACGAGATGATCCCTTCATCATACACATACACATCATTTACACATTATCTCAATTTTTTCATGTGCATATCATGTAGTACTAGTTAGCAGCACATTTACATAGTTTAACATGGACTATATCATGTAGCACCTTGTTTTCTTCCATGCGACCCCCAGATACAGCATCAGCCACATATGCTCTGTATAGAAGTTTCAAGTCATCCATCTTTCTATCACCATCATACTCCCCACCTGAACCAAAACATCCATAATCTCAAGCTAACGAGTTTAGAAAGAAAAAACAATATAAAAGCAACTACATAAAAAGATCCTCAGTAAAGCCTATAAGTTACTGAATAGTGAATAGAGCAACAGGTCTAAAGCCGTAATCAAGGTTCTAGAAAGCAGGAGATTAAAAATTTCTGAATGAACAAACCTATTAAAGATACAGGCCCAACCCCCCGAGCAAAGCAACTGGCATCAGGATGGTTCTTAAGTGAGATTAGCCTATTATTAAAAGCCAGTATCTTATCCAGCTCTTCAATCACAGGTTGCCTGTTCAATATACAAATTCGGTTAGGCAACACATGGTGCTAAAATGTTTGGATTGATAAGACTATTCAACCATATTGGGAGGATAAAAACAAATCCTATAGATTATAGCCATAGACTCTAAAACAAGAACTAGAAATATGATGATGCAATCACTGAAACTGAATCGCTAACAACAACAATGACATTCACCTAAGAAGATAGGCAAGCAAGAAAAAAAAATTCATAAACATGCTTCAACAGCAGGGCTACATGCATCCCAAGAATTTGCTAAAGCCCTGGGTAGGGAACAGGAGCATAGCCATGAAAAATTGAGAACCTATCATGCTACTTGTTCTCCAATCATCTTTTGTGCAAAAATAAATATCTGAAAACCAATCATTCTTGCACATCTTCATAATATCAAGTAACGCATATAATATTGTTCATACATTGCTTTAGTTCTGGACTTCAATATACTGAGAGCCGCTGATATATTTTGCTCCACAAGCTTCCTTGTATGCTCCCTAAACATGTCCTCAGCAAGCTACAAAGAAAGAAAGTGTGAGTTTGAAATATAGATAAATGTACAATGCTTCACTTCTCAATTTTTATCATACGACACTATGCCATGTCAAATATTGAATAAATCCATATAATATTGTTCATTGTCCATCTACCTAATGCATGATAGGCGACTGGGTACATGCCTATAGACATTGAGAATAACATCACTCAAGACAGTACCTCATCAGAAAGTCGGTAAAGAACTTGTGCTTCTCTAAGGCTGATCAGCTGACTCACATCAAGATCTATAATTATAAATAAAAAAATAAGAAAAAAACGCCACGTCAGTGTTGCATTATTAACCAGTTATTACTCTTATTACTCACTAGTCATGTAGTGTCTTAACAAAAATGACTTAAAATGCAGCAGCGTCTAGAAGAAGACATTATGAAGTTCGTGATGTTTGTAATGCAAATCAAATACGTAACTACCCTGGGAAATTGAGTCAAGCTTGACAGCATACAACTTTTGGGCATTGTCCCGGACGGCAACCTCTACCTGATAGACAGAAGTCAATTAAGAGGCCGTAAAAGATCTACAACAAAGCAATAAGTTTAATTACCTGAAATACAAGTTTGTTGATATATTAACGAAATTGAAATAAAAATTTAGAAACTTCACCCCACTAATTTAGAACATATTGATACTTAATTACCTGAGCATCAGTGACCTTGAAGACACGTTTCCAAGGTAACAAGAAACCAGAGGCTTCTCCAAACACAAGATTCGAGACATAAATCAGCTTCTGAAATGCCTGCACTGATAACATTAGAAATGGTCAAGCTCCATATCTTTGCAAGTTTAGAGGTATCAAATTTAATATGTCACATTTCAAGCAACTAAACAACATCTTACCCGACGTTGTTCCATATCAGCATCACGATCCCCAGTTTCAAGTCTTTGCCTGAAAATTCGCCTACCAATCTAAGAAATTTGGATTAAAAACTTGAAACAAGTAATCTCCATTTTATGTATTAAGACATAAGCATTCTCATTTTTAGCTCAAGTAATGGATGCAATACTACCTCCATGTGCATAGCTGCTGCATCCGGGTCATCAATTCCCAATGAGTTTTTGAATTTAATAATGGTTTCCACTTCATCACCTTTGAGATTTTCACTTCCAGGAGGAAGGACAGCGGATACAAATCTAAAATTGCCAAATCACAGCAATAAGTTTCTTACATGCACAAACTCCAGCCTTTAAGCGTTATCATTTGCCAAACATTCCTACTCACCGGCAATAAATATCAGAAAGCTCTGCATTGAAGGCCTCATTCTGTTTGCTAACACCATATCTGGAAGATTACATGAGACAAATAACAGAACTGAAGTAAGAAACAAAGAAAGTAGTAAAGCTCCCTCTTGAAAATATACAGAACAAACAGAAAAGGAAATAGAATATAATGAAAACACCGATAGACTGAACCGACCCTCTTGACAATAGGTAAATTTCATGTCAATTTTTCTCAAAAATGAAAATCTCATCACCCCTAGTTTGTCTGCTATGGTTAGATATTAAGTACATATAAAGTTATTTATGAATACGTGCAACATCAACTCTAGTCTTTCCTATTCCAGTTGAATTATAACTTCAAAATTGAAGGAAAGAGAACTGCTTTTTATATTCATTTATGCACACTGCTCTCATCCCCCACACACTCTGAACAACTCCACTTTTTGGCCACATTAAGTCATGTCATCCTTCAATATAACACTCCGATCAGATAGATACACATTGCAAGTATTCAAGATTGGAAACACATCTGACATCTCCACTTT
>JACFYI010002230.1:3761836-3781753 GCA_014898755.1 Handroanthus guayacan
CCTAATGGTCGCCCCCTCTTCACCTCCGCTTCTTCTCTCTCTTTGCTTACCAAAGACGATACAAACAGTTACTTCAAGTTCAGGTTGTACATTGTTATTCTATTAACATTTTGTTTTATTTAAATGTTTGCCGTTAAAGATTTTCTATTGGAAAAATGTTGGACCAAAAGCTTCTTTTGAATTTATATGCTGCCTCAATTCGAATGTTCTGATTTGGCTTTTTCTGAATTTCATTTATTCGCGCATTTAAGGGATACTGTGATACTTTTGGTTGCTACCCGAGCTTGCTGCAGCGTTTGGAAAGACCTGTAGCGTGATTTGCTGAGTTGTTCGGCATTGGAAGCTAACATTACTAATAAACGTCTAAACCCAAATCAGCAGATTGTGGAATGGACAGTATTCTGACTTTTGGCTATCGGATTTTGCAGAATCAGTTGTTCCAAATCAATTTACTAGAATACTAACATTGTTCTAGGATCAGTTCCTAAGATCTTTGCCGGAAACAGTGTAGTTGAGCTGAAATGCTATTAACTGATTAATGAAAAAGTATTTGACTTGGAAGAGTGAGGCCATGACATTTGTTTTGCGATCAAGGTAGTATGTGTTTTATTATCAACGCACTACGTCTGTGGATGTTAACTAGCGAATTCTGATTAGTGGATGCAATTTTGTTGTATCTCATTGTAGCATGGAGGAGTTAAAAGAGGTGTTGCCAGAGGGATTGCCAGTGGGAATGATGGAGGAATTCGAGGCATCGAGCAGGAGTGCTGTGCTGGTGCGACAGTCTTTCATTGATCTCCGTGACAATTTCAGGCAGGCTGCTGATACCTCATTGGTACAGTCTTTCATTGATCTCCGTGACAATTTCAGGCGGGTTGCTGATCCCTCGTTGGTAGTTAATTCTAAAGGTGCATCTTCTTCCCCAATTCTTTGTTTACTGGGTTGAGTAATATTTGATGGGGGATAGCATAGATTTGTATCCTTTTTCATTTGGAAGAAATTTCTGCTATGACGCAGAGCACTGAATGTACAGGTTTGTTTTGAAGGATTCTAGGGAAGCTATATTAGTAAGGAAATGCAAGAATCTGATTTATATTTCTGGACGGATACCATAGGGTGTATTCATACTGAGAGACACGACTGCAACTTCTAAAAAATCTCCAAATCATCCTATATCACTCTGTTGTTGCTGCAAAATATCTGCAGATAATGCCTTGATATTTTGGATAGTGGTCCTTTGTTCTTTCTCTATTCCTTTGTTGTCATTTAACCTTGGATATGCATAATTTGTTGACTTGGATGGTCTGGATCCTTGTCCATCAAGAATTCATTATCTGGATGAGTTTATACTTGTCTATTTGTTTTCATCTTTCCATAAAATGGAAAAATAACATTGTCGAGGTACTGTACTTTTCTATGAAAATGACTAACTTGTGGTGTCTCAGTTCCCAAAGTTAGAAAGCAAATTGTATTAGACGGTCCCGTTGGCTGTGGGAAGAGTATAGCACTCGCAATGCTTGTTCATTGGGCCCGTAAGGAAGGCTGGCTTGTGCTTTATGTCCCGGATGGTCAAGCATGGACAGATGGTGGGTTATTCTATAAAAATCCTCAGACTTGCTTGTGGATACCCCTTTGCAAGCAGGAAAAATTCTCCAAGTATGAATTTTATTCCTCGCCATTTACAGTTGCTGACATTTTGATATAACTTAACTAGCAATTATACCTGGTCTTATTTCTTATGTCATCTCATTAAATATCAGTGCAAGAGACACCTTTCTGTCATGCTGTTACTTTTGATTCTATTGTTTGATGATAACGTATAAGGATGTGATACTTTTTACATCAGGCTATTTTTTCATAACAATGGTGGCCAATGTTTCTAAAATTTTGAAATAGTGTGTTACTATGATCATGATTATCAAATACATTAACATGATTGCACGTGTGATGATTCAAAAGTTTGATCTGGCCAACTCATAATTTTTTTCTTCTCTCTTTAAATAATTAATGTTGTGGCTCCCATTAGATATATGGAATCTGCAGTTGTAACTTTCACATGAACTTTACATTAAATTTTTTGGAATCTGACTTTCGTGATCCTTTACTTCAGGATTTTTTGAAGTACAACAAGTCTTGCTTGCAAGGTTTAAAATGCAACAT
Organism: Handroanthus guayacan; assembly: GCA_014898755.1. Classification (NCBI taxonomy): domain Eukaryota; kingdom Viridiplantae; phylum Streptophyta; class Magnoliopsida; order Lamiales; family Bignoniaceae; genus Handroanthus; species Handroanthus guayacan. The sequence goes on from JACFYI010002230.1 coordinate 3,763,997, forward strand.
ACACTATCCCATTCCTTTGGGAGAGGGTGCTGGTGTTGGGAGGCCAAAGGGTCGTGATAAAATGCCAATTTCTGAAGGGACAACTCTTTGTCAGCTTGTTGAGGCTGGAATCAGTAACACACATGCTGCCGTTGGAGTGGTTGTTCGACTGAGGCACGAATTATCAAAAGTGACTAGTGTTCCAGTCCTTATTGCAATTAATCGAGTAGGGTTTGTTACTGGCATTTTGTATTATCTTTCTCAAGGGAGATTATAATGCCCTTTTTAAATACATTGACACCCATGCTGCTAATCGGTTAATGTTGCATCTGAACAGTATGATCGTTGGTTTGAAATCACGAATCTCAAGGGGCTATTAGCATCTGCTTTTCACCAACCTCGACCCGGACCCGGACCCGGACCCATTGACGCTGGAGAAATTGCTACAGTAAGTCTTGATGTGTTCGCTCAGTAAGACTTAAAATATTTCACATTCATCAGTGTTGTTCTTTATTTTTCATTTTTCTTTTTTTTATTTATAAAAAATAGATCATTTTCTGGCTATCAGAATGTTAGCTATCCAGTATCCACATATTTTTAGGTTTTTGGATCAGGAAGAGTTATCTATTGGGAATTCTTTTCAGATTTCTGTTAGTGAGATTATCAACTTAACCGTATGTCTCTTGTTTGGAGTAAGGGCTTACATATGAATAATCCACTATCATTTGCAGAACTATATTATTTTGAATCTTGCTAATATTGTATGAGCCATTTCATCATGTTATGGTGTAAATGAAAGATATAAACATGAGTTTCATGATTTCATCCTTTTTTCCATCATCAAGGATCTTGCTTGGCTTGTTATTATACTTAAATTCTTGGTTTTGCTCCATAATTAATTAAGGCGAGTCTCTATCAGTTTGAATGTCCACAATATCTGCAATAGCCAGGACGGAAGACGAAGTTATATATCCCCACTTGATAATTTGATTGCACTGAGTCAGATCTTACAGGGCTTGTCATCTAATCTGTTTATTCTTTTGTGAGAGTTTATATGTAATGCTGCTAGACATAATCTTGGACTGGAATGCTTCTCTTAATAGATTAATTCATTCTTTATATCTGGCTTTTGCTTCCCCTGGGTTTAGCTATTAAATCACATGTGACATGAGTGAAATGCAAAAGTGCCTGTGTGACCTGTGGAGGTGCTTTAAATATCTTCTAGAGCTAGTTGATTTAACTTTTAGAACTGTATCTGACACGTAGCTTTCCTCATCTAGGTTTTACCATCCACACATGTACTGTACTTTGGTACTCTTATCATGATGGATTTAGATCTGACACATATTTTACCTATTTTGGTCTTTCTTCGGTATTTATGTTCTTCCTATAACAATATCTCGATCATTTGCTACTGTGATCTTTGAGGTGCTATCCTTGGTGCTTCTGCCTTAAGTTAGTAGTATATTGTTGAAACCCAGTGGGAGGCCTGAAAGTTATTTCTAATAGAATAATACCTGACATTACTTTGGCGAACCTTTTCTCAATAATTGTGAGAGTATCTATTGGTGATTTGTTTAATCATTATTAAAGTCTTTTGGAACTTTGCTAACTTGGGAATCAATGAATTTGACCTCGTTTACATACTTTTGAATCATAGTTCTTATTTGGTAGGGTGGAGCTGTCAGAAACTACATCTGACTCATAATGGAAGGAATGTAATTGAGATTGGGGAATGCATTAGAGGTGATCAGGACTACCAGTAGTTGTATTCGTGTTACTGAACAGTTTATACTCCAATAAGTCCATGTGTTTGCTTTCCCCTACTTTAGGTATGGCAACATTATTCAATGATTATCTTCAACGATATCATTTTGCAGGTCAATGCATTCAGGTCAATGATGCACGATGATATGATGATGGTGGGTGCTTTTTCTCAATTAACTGCAGAAGGGCCCGAAGACTTGCCCGGTGTTCCCGCCAGTGCTCGAATAGATTTCCCTAGCTACAGTCTGGATGAAGCTGCTACCGTCTGCCACTACTATCTCAGGTCTGCTTTTCTGAAACTTGTAAATGACAGAGTTGCTAATGATAACTGTATGAGAATGCAACTTTTATATTATAGCTAGAAGAGCCATTGCTGTTTGCCGCGGTTGTGCTGCATATGTCTTGTCTCTCTTTTGAACAAGGTCATTTATGATAGTTCTACTTGGGCTAGGTAGTCCTGGAATATGAATCTTCAGCAAAGTCCAGTCAGCATAGCTTTTATCTCATACTTATCAAGCATTAGATTTTCTTATCCCAACCCGATATATTGACAAAGGGCTTCAATCTTACAAGTTGAAGAAAAACAAAGGATTTTGGAATAGTCAACCATGCAATTATATGACATAACAATCAACTGGGCACCGGTTGTCTTTGATTGGGGAAAAACCACACAATAGGATGACAGCTACTTACAAGCTGCAGAAAGCGAAGAATTAAAGCAAGCAGTTAGAACAGGCATGGACAATAATTAGAATAGGAAGCAAAGCATGCCCTTGAGCTTCACCCATTGGTGTATAAATTGAGGTCATTTTCATATTGCCAATGGCACTGAAAAGTTTAACCTCTCGAATTACAGAACTAAAATTCGACTAAACTGACCTTGAATCATTGCTTGCATATAAATTCACCTGGAAGTACAGATGAAGAGTGAAGTGAAATTCATGTATATAATATGCATTTCCATAATTGTGTGCTGTTTCATGGTCCGAAAGTTTTTGCTTCATGTAAAATTTCATATGGCAGGCAAAGGCTAGTGAAACGTGAAGCATTTTCGGAAGAAAAGTGGTGGAACATTTTCCACTTGACCAGTGGGGAAGGAACAATGATGAGAGCCTTATTTCCTTCGATGCAAAAGAAAGTAGAAGATGAAGCTAATTTCTCTTACGCCTAAGGAACTCTTTTCTTTTTCTTTCTTTCTTTCTTCTTCTTCTTCTTCTTTTTTTTTTTTTTCATCAACCCCCCTCCCCCGGGCTTTTTTCATTGCGATGAGGGGTTTTGGAATATACGTTTTCCACGTTTCTTTCATTCAAAAGAGTACATAAAGGTTGGCGGCCTTTTCTTTCACATCAAAGAAGTTAAGAAAATATGTACTCTCTTGTTTGGACTAGGAATCTGTCATCCTCTTTGGATTACAGCGTTCGGACATTGCATGATAGACAGGTCTTTTTGTTGGATTATTAACAACTATGGGGCATGTACTTTAAATGTTCAGATGTTACACAGGATATTTATTCTTGTAGTGCATCAACTTTCCTGTTCAGGTCAGAGTCAGCACGCTGGGGTGCTTCTAGGTTTTAATTTTGAAATGATTATTCAAGACGTAATGTTGAATATTCTTTTAATTTTGGGGGTGCTATTTCCAGTATCCTGTTATTTAAGTCCAGTATATTTGGATATTTTTGCCATTTTCATTTTCATCACTCTCTCCACTAAAATCTTCTCACTATATGAAAATTCTCTATACTATTTTCTACCTAAAACTTCACTAAAATCTAAATTCACAATCAGATTATATCATGAGTCAATAGAATTATGAAAACGAAAAAGATTTCGATAATGAAGAGAATCAGGTACGTTGAGATTACGAATAAATTTTATTCCTACTCCTCATCAAATTTTTTCTTAATTTTTTTTTTTCCGTTTTGTGGAGCTCAGTGGCAACAGCCGAGGCCCCTACATGCACCTCGGCCAGCGCCGCCAAGGTGCTTTGTCCAAGCTTGGCCAATCCGACTGAGCTTAAATTTTTTTTTTTTTCGTTTTCTGGAGCTCGATGGCAATCGCCGAGCTCCTTGCATGCACCTCGGCCGGCGTCGCCGAGGTGCTATTTGGCCGAGCTTCATATATATATATTTTTTTCTTTAAGCTCGGCCTTGGCCACCAAGCTTTATGGTACAGCTCGACGGCGCTGGCCGAGCATGGCTACATTAATGTATATTATTAATATACTATATATATTAATAATATAATGTATATAATGTATATTATACTATATTAGTTGTAATTCATAATTTTGGTGTTTTTCATTTCAGGATACGGAGTTAGAGGAATTTCCTAATCCGGAAGATTATAGTTATTATTTCCAAACAAATTTGACTTTTAAATCTGGAGATGAAGCGAAGAAGTGGGCGAGAGATACTGCACGACAATATCATATGTATCTTATTGTTGACGGTTCTCACAAGCGTAAAATTTTCATTACATGTGAACGATCTCGTGGCTACAAATCGAGGAAAACTAATTTAGATATACAGAGAAGAAGATGTACCAGAACGAAAAAATGTGAATGCCCCTTTAGATTGAAAGCATGGGAAGAGAGAGAAGGATTATGGTGAGTTGTGGTGCTGAATTGATATCACAATCACAATCCTGGAGTATATCACCACGGTCATGCATTGGCGAGTAGATTGAACCAGGAACAATATGAAACGACTACCAACCTTACTAAAAGTCATGTGAAACCTAAAGAGATTCTTGAACACCTAAAGCGCGAACAACCTGATATCACTACTAGCCTTAAACACATATATAATGCTCGACATAAGATGAAAATTGAACAAATGTGTGGTAGGACCGTGGTGCAGCAGCTAATGCACAACATCACTTAGCATGGTTACCTTCAATGGCATCGTGGTAATTCTAACACCAAGACATTGACTGATATGATGTTTGCCTACCTACAATCGACCCTAGCTGATACGTAATATAACCCCCGGCTTGCGTCTCTGCCGGAGCGGCCCCATTTGAGCAACACAATCTATTCGTATCCAACTTGGGACCATCATTGGGCCATGATGCAAGCAAGTCGTCAACATCGATCCCAAGCAGCTCCGATGTAGTATATACTAAGTCTTCTTTCTTGCTGGTAGTATTTACAGACGTCCCATCAATCGGTACTCGAAGGATAAAATACACGTTGTGGAAAGTGATCGTCATCTCTCCAAATGGCATATGGAACGTATTTGTATCAGGTTGCTATCTCTCAACAAAAGTAGATATCAAAGTATTATTCAGCTGACTGAACATGCATTCTCTCAGATGTCCAGGACCACTGACAGTCACCAATTGAGCTGCCTCTTCATTTGTAGGACCACTCCATGCAGTGAGAACGTCATTCCGATGATAACACTTCAAAACTTGCCGTTTCTGCTTAAAATTCCAATTTCCAATCGATATATAAAATTTAATGAACTAAATAATAATGTAATATTAAAAAATAATATAACCTAGTAAATATGTAATTTTACCACTACATTCCATATGTCGATTGCAACGTGCCCTCCAAAACTTAGAATAATATTAATCTTTGAAGGGCCTCCGGGTGCTAGTTCCTTAAGAATCCAGCTCTCGTTTTTGGATCTAGACCGAGATACTGGCTGAGGGGCCTCATCAATATACTCATCCTCATTCCCAGCCTTGTCGTCTACTTGATAGTTGTAATCGTGATCATCTAATTTCCTTACTGATGGAAGTCGAGAGCTAGAAGCACCTCTATGGCCAGTGGGATCGCTAGAACCATCAAATTGTCCAACAGCATGTGGAGGGGTATGGAATGCTCTGTCAGAGATATTATCGTCAATTCTATCGTATTGCACTGATTGTTGCCGTCAATTTCTCATTGATGCTATGAGAGGACCCCTATTCTGTAGTCTTCCTGGATAATCACTCGTATCGATGGGTGGCCTACCATATAAATTCTTCCCTTTGGTTCGATTTCTATCATCTGCTATCTGTAAAACGATGGAAAAATAATATTAAATACTTTTTACATAATATACTATTAATACATTAATATAATATTATAGTATATTATACGAAAGACCTGGGCGTCGGAATGGTATCAGAGCCATGGTGTTTAGCAGGTGTATTGGATTATGATAGCCTCAACACAGATGTTTTCCTAATGAATATCATTAATAGAAGAAATACTGTTAAAAATAGTATAAAGGAAGGATATGATATACCCCAGAATTTAGAAGAACTTAATAGATGGACAATTCCAAAAGTGGAACCTAAGACAATATACCGTCTAGGAACTTTTGAAAAAATTGGACTAAAACAAGTAGTTAAAACTAATGAAAAATCAATTTCTCTAGATAAAGATGAAATGGTCATCAAACTCCTTAATGAAGGAGACATAAATCATTATAGATCTGACAAAAATGATTATAAATTTATTCATATTGGTCTGGTGCAAATTGCATTCAAACCTTTAACTTTATAAGGTTTACTTGAAAGTTTTCTTGCTGTTTTACGTGATGCACGTAATTTAAACTGGAAACAATCCCTTATGGGTATTTTACAATCCAGTTTGGCCCATGGCCCAGTTTATTTTGATGTTTATCTTAATTTACAATTATCATTATCTGATGTTAATATACTTGATGCTATTACTTTAAATGTCAAAACGCATGATTATAATTATGCGCCTGGATCTGAAGTTATATGTATTTGTTATAGTATTTGTTATAATTATGCGCCTGGATCAGACTGGATTTTCAGAAACTGAGAATTTTCTCTCAACTCTTGAGATGGTAACATTTCAAAAATGGTTTATAAAAATTAAATTATTAATTGATAATAATTTTCAAAGAGAATTTACAGCTCTTATTGATAGTGGAGCAGATTTAAATTGCATCCAAGAAGGATTAATTCCAACCAGGTATTTTCATAAAACTACCTAGTCTATTAGTTCTGTCAATGGACAGAAATTAAAAATTAATTTTAAAATACCAAAAGCTTTTATTTGTCAAGAAAGAGTTTGCATACCTACAAGCTTTTTACTTAACTTGGTACTCCAGTTTTAATGAAAATATTTCCTATAAAAAATATTGATGATAAAGGTTTTACAGGAACTTTTGTAGAAAAAGAAGTAAATTTTCAGTTCATAACTGAACCTTTTACGAGAATGCTTCATGAAGTAAAAGATTTGCTAATAGCAAAATATCAACAATTAAATTTTCTCAAACGAGAAATTAGTATTTTGACAATTGAAGAAAAATTTCAAAATCCTAAATTATAGGACAAAATGAAATTAATAACTAGTCAATTCTCGTTAAAAATCTGTAATGATCATTCTAATACTTTTTGGGATAGAAAGAAGCATATTGTTAGTCTTCCATATGAAGAAAATTTTATGGAAAATAAAATTCCAACTAAAGTTAGACCATGTCAAATGAACTCTGAATATTTAGAGTTATGTAAAAAAGAAATTTCTTCTCTTTTACAAAAAGGTTTAATGAGGTCTTCTAAGTTTCATTGGTCTTGTACAGCATTCTATGTTAATAAACATGCTGAACAAGAAAAAGGTGTTTCAAGACTTGTTATAAATTACAAACCTCTTAATAAAGTTTTGAAATGGATCAGGTATCATATTCCTAATAAAAAGGATTTACTTGATAGACTATATGATGCTATCATATTTTTAAAATTTGATTTGAAATCAGGATACTGTCAAATCTAGATTGCTGAGAGAGATAGGTATATGACTGCTTTCAATATGCTGATAGGGCAATATGAATGGAATGTTATGCCATTTGGTCTGAAGAATACTCCTTCAAAATTTCAAAATATAATGAATGATATATTAATTTCCTGTAGTGAATTCATAATAGTTTACATTGATGATATTTTAATTTTTCCTAAAAGTATAGAAATACATTTTAAGCATTTAGATATTTTTAGAAAAATTATTATATAAAATGGTTTAGTAATATCTAGACCAGAAATGTTATTTTTTCAAACAGAAGTAAGATTTCTAAGACATAATATAGAAAAAGGAAAAATTATTCCTATCAATAGAAGTATAGAATTTATTTCTAAATTTCCTGATAAGATTATAGATAAAACTCAATTACAAAGATTTTTTGAAAGTTTGAATTATATTTCTGCTTATTATAAAAATCTAGCAGAAGATACAACTATTTTATATGATAGGCTTAAGAAAATTCCTAAACCATGGTCTGAACAGCACACTGAAGCTGTTAAAAAAATTAAACAAAAGGTTAATAATCTTCCTTCTTTGATGCTTGCAAACCTTAATTGGGAAAAAATTATAGAAACTGATACTTCTGATATAGGATTTGGATGAATCTTAAAACAGATTCACCCAGATACTAAATAAGAATATCTTGTTAGATTTTATTCTGAAAAATGGAATAATAGCCAAAAGAATTATGCAACTATTGCCAAAGAAATTCTTGCAATAGTCAAATGTGTTTTAAAATTTCAAGATGATTTATATAATCAAAAATTTGTTATAAAGACTGATTTCCAATCTGCAAGATATATGTTTAATAAAGATTTTAAAAATGATGTTTCTAAACAAATGTTTGCAAGATGGCGAGCTCATTTAGCACCATTTGATTCATTATACAATATAAAAAAGGCTCAGATAATAGTCTGCCTGTTTTTTTATCTCGCGAATATTTGTAAGAATAATGTCTTCCTCTGCCTACTTCCATGATAATATCACTCGTCTAAAAATGAGAATCAGAGTTCAAGAAGCTTTAATAGATGTCAAAAAGCTCCAAATTAGAGCTTTATTAATACTTCATACTAATCATACCATTATTTTTGAAAGATTAAATTAAAGATGTGAGGAGTTTGAAGCCTTAAAGGCTGAATTGAAAAGATATAAAGAGCTTCTAACAGTTCTTTTAAGTGCTTAAATTCTTGCAGAAATGATCCTACGAGGAAGGGATCAATCCTCTTATAGAGGAAGAGGTGAAAGAGGTGAACGAGTAATAGCCCAACATGGTTCACAAAGACTAATAGTTTCAAGTATTGCTAATACAGTAACATCTTCTACTGGTAATATCCAAGAAGATCATTTATTTAAATAATTTCTTGAATACAAGAAAAAACAGGAAACAGAAAGCAGTAATACTGCTACTTATGCTTATATAACAGCTGAAGATGGAGAAGAAGAATCTGATTCTTTCCTCTATGAAAAATCTTTTGCAAAAGAAGTAATACTTCTACATAATTATAAAGATCTGAAATTTCAGGATGAACCATGGACTTTAATGCAAAAGTATCTTGATGTAGCATCATATGCTGCAATGTCTTATAAGCAAAGAGCTCATTTTGAGAATATTCTCAAAATCACAGAATCCTGTGAAATCCAGCATTTTTATCCAGCTAATAGTCGTGCAAGCTATAATTTTAGCAAAATTATCATAAAAAGGATTATACTTCCTGAAAAATAGGGAATGAGTACCCTAAAAGAGAAAGAATACTTTCATTAAGAAAATAAAGTCTCAGTAAAATTTAATTATTGGGACTATGTTGAGGTATTTAATAAAGCCTTTTTTTTGTAAAAATCATAAGAAAAAGCATTCTTGGTTTATCAAGGTTTGCTCAAATATTTATACACGATAGATACCAAATTAGTTTCACAAATGGTGAATTTTTCATGGCCCGTCTCCCAAAATCCTTCCTGAGCCATATTCCTCAGCCTATTCGAATTATATTCAACTTTCTCCCAAATTAATAAATTTGAAACATGATAATAAATGGTGTGAGGGAATAGCCTCTTTACACTTTTTCATTGAATTTTCAATTTCTTGGATTTGAAAATGGAGTTTAGAAGTGGATTATGATCCTTATAATATTCCATGTTTAAGAAAAATCTTCTTCACAAAATTCTGAAACAAAATGTTACTTGAAAATCCAGAAACCAGGCAGCGCCGTGGGCAAGAAACACTAGACCTAATAAAGAAAAAATTAGATGAATATCGTCTACAAATTAAATTAAAGCAACAAAGGGAATCTCCCAGCCAGTTCCAAAACGTCAAAAGAAAATTAATAATGCAGAAAGGAACGGTTTCAAAAGAAGAAATGATTGCCTCATATATTGAAGAAATGAAAAAAGATTTAATGAAAAATCTTGGTGAAGAAATCTTGGCAAATAATAAATCGAATACTTTCATGGCTACCTCCTCAAAAGGAGAAAATTCATATGCATACCTTGCAGGAGAATCTCAAGACCCGGATGAGAATATACCTTCAACAGAAAATATCTTTGACGCACTAAAAGACACTATTTTTGATAATATCAGGAAAAAGACAGGAGAATCCTCAAACAGTAAACAGGAATGATTGAATAACTGTACCCCGACAAAATTCACTGTTGATTTTTGTAATAATTTACTTTAATAAAGTAACTTTTGTAATAGTACTATTACGAATTTGAAAATTTGAAATCCGCCATTAAGGCTTTTTGATTTTGGTTTGAAGTCCGGACTTTAGTCTTTATAAAGCAGTCCACTTTAATGTTTGGGGCAGAACTCTTCTCAGCCCTTCTTTAGTTTCTTGTAATAGTCCTCCTATACACTCCTCCCAACTTTCGATTGTAAAAATTTTACTTTCATAATAAAGCAAAAGGGAGTTCCCGCCTCCCAATTATTCTGGTAATTCTTTATATTTATTTACTTTTCTGTATCTAGCCTGAATGGCAGGCTAATTTAACTTCTGTGTTGAGCTACAAAGTTCTTTATCTTATTAATCATATATGGCTTAAATCCATAAGATTTTTTGGTATATTGAGGGATCAAGTTTAAGATGATGCCTGAAAGGGTTTCTAAAGAAGAAGCAAACTTGGATTTATGTCTCTGGGTGCCATGTTTTGCCCGCTGTTGCCGAGGTGAGGCGTTTGGGGCATGTTTGTGACCATTATGAGACATAGATTTTAGTCTTGCTTGATTCTTAAGAGTAAAATCTCCGCCTATATGGCTGAAACCTAAATTGTCCCCTTTATGGCCAGGCTTTAGGGCCAGTCTTGAATTTGAAAACTTGGTACACCTGGGCGTCGAAATGATGGTCAGTCTTGAATTTGAGAACCTGGTACACCTGGGCGTCGAAATGGTATCAGAGCCATGGTGTTTAGTAGGTGTCTTGGATTGTGATAGTCTCAATACAGATGTTTTCCTAATGAATATCATTAGTAGAAGAAATATTATTAAAAACAGTATAAAGAAGGAATATGATATACCCCATAATTTAGAAGAACTTAATAGATAGACAATTCCAAAAGTGGAACCTAAGACAATATATCGTCTAGGAACTTTTGAAAAAATCGGAATAAAACAAGTAGTTAAAACTACTGAAGAATCAATTTCTCTAGATAATAAAGATGAAATGGTCATCAAACTCCTTAATGAAGGAGACATAAATCATTATAGATCTGACAAAAATGATTATAAATTTTTTCATATTGGTCTGGTGCAAATTGCATTCAAACCTTTAACTTTATAAGGTTTTATCTGAAAGTTTTCTTGCTGTTTTACGTAATGCACGTAATTTAAACTGGAAACAATCGCTCATGGGTATTATACAATCCAGTTTGGCCCATGGCCCAGTTTACTTTGATGTTTATCCTAATTTACAATTATCATTACTTGATGTTAAAAAACTTGATGCTCCTACTTTAAATGTCAAAATGCATGGTTATAATTATGCGCCTGGATCTGAAGTTATATGTATTTGTTATTGAATTTACTTTAAACCACTTCACACACTGAATTCATAGTGTAAAATAGTTGATAAGCCTATAAATAAAACTATTTTAACAGAAACAAATTTTAGCAAGTCTAATATTACAATTAGAAGAACTATAAAGTGGGAAGAAATAGTCTTTCCTGAAAATTGGATTATAGAACAGGCTGAACCCCTCTGCCAAAAATACATCATAATCTTACTAATATCATACAAACACCGGATGAAATTGTTCAAATACAGTTAGAAGATAATAGAAAGTTAATAGGACCTCCTCTTACAAAGTCTAGAATATCTAGATCTTCATCTTCTATATCATTTTACTCTCATATTTCACCTCTTGATTATATTATCGAAACACCCTCAAGAGCTTCCACTTCTCAATTAATGGATCAAGTTAAAAAATTATCTTTAGAAGAATCTGAAAATCAACAAGATAAAGTTGATGAATTAAGAATCCCACAAAATAATATTGTTCATCCAGTCTATAGGAGTCAGGATGAAGAAATAACTGAATCCGATATGGATTTTTCCATTGGTAATAACCGAATTTAAGAAAATTATTTTTATGGATAATAACCCAAAAATTGATTTTAGTTTGGGATCTCCGGCAAGACAAATAATTTAAAAAGAATTTAATTTACCCAGATGGGAACCATTTAAAAAATGGTTATTTGAGAATTTTACTCAACAAGACAGAAAAATATTTTCTAAAGAATTTTATAAATATGCTTCAGAAAAAAATCAATATATACCCTTTGTTCCTTTGATTTGTAACTAATTATATTAAAAATTATATTTCTATTCTTGAAAGAAATTATAAACTGTCTGATGGTAAGGTTTTGAAAGGAATTTACCCCCCTCAACAACATTTATAAATGGAAACAGACAAAGCGAAATTATATTTCAATGCTTTTCAAAAACTTGTTGAAAATGAGACACTTCAAGTTACGGCAAGTCAAATTAATAATTTGATAAAACAGCAAAATTATGCCAATATGTATTTAAATGTTCTTGCAGAACAAATCCATTCTCTTCATAATAGAGTCGAAGGATTATACTCTTCAATATATTAAATTAAAGAAAGTGTTCAAACTAATAAAATTGAACAAGCCAGTGGTAGTCAGGAAGTTATAGCTGCCCCTACTATTCAACCTCCCCCTGAAGTTAATAATTTCAAATTAAAGCTTTTAATAGAAATAGAAAAAATTCTTGATGAAAAATTTAAAAATTTAAAAATTAATACTTTTGAAAAGTATAATATCAATGAAGATTATAATTTTGAAAATTTAGAGGAAGAGATAGCTTTTCCTTCTAAAATGAAACATGATATAGATAAAAGACAGGTTATAGCCGATGAAATTCATAGAATTAGTTATGCTCATAAGCCTAGTATGCATCATTACTATTATCATAGACTTACTCCCCAGGACGTTCTTCATGAGGAACAGGAGTATATTTTTAATAATAGTTATAATGAAAAAAATATTTATGAGTGGAATCTTGATGACTATGCTGAATGTCAGATTATAATCTGATACATAGGATGCTTATGTATAGCACAATTTCGAAAAACAATGGTAATAATGATAAAACTATTGCAAGTATGATTGTTGCAGGATTTACTGGCCAATTAAAAGGTTGGTAGGATAATTATCTTACTGCTGATAATAGGTATGATATTCTTAATACTATTAAAAAAGAATCTGGTAGAGATGTTGAAGATGCCGTTTACACTTTAGTTGTAAATATCATTGAACATTTTACTGGTAAGTGGACTGATAATAGTGAAATCATCAGAACACTTCTTAATAATACGAAGTGTAAATCTCTTACTAAATGGAGATGGTATAAGGATACTTTCCTTGGCAGAGTTTATGAATTTGGTGAAGCTAATAACAATTATTGAAAAGTCAATTTTATTGATGGTTTACCTAAATTATTTGCTGAAAGAGTCAGAAGAGTTCTTAGAAAAGGAGGGATTCATATTAAATATGAAAATTATACTTATGGTAAGTTTATAGGCATATGTGTTTCAGAAAGTTTAGCCTTATATAATGAAATAAAACTTAATAGACAAATTAAGTTCGAACGTCTTTCAGAAAAGAAAAAGTTAGGACAATTTTGTAGTCAATTTGGTTTAGAATAATCATCCACAAGTAATCCTCATAGGCATAAAAAAGAAAAAAGAAATTATAAAGAAAAAATTTCTCATAAAAGAAAAGGTCATAAGTACAGAAAGAAAAAAGAGAGAAAAGAAAGAAAGAAAGAAAAGAAAAACATAATAGAACTCCTAAGGCATGTTATATATGTGAAAAAGAAGGACATTTTGCAGACAAGTACAAAACGAAGAAAAAGATTAATAATCTTAATATTGATGAGGAATTAAAAGAAACCTTATCAAATTATTTTTAAATTCGAAAAATGATGAAAGTTCTAATAATGAGTTTTGAGTCAAAATTTTCAGGATCTGAAGATATTAAAACTTTAGAAAATGAAGACTTTATTTCAAATTCTGATTCAGAAGAAAAATATTGTGATCCTTGTAAAAAAGGAGAGTCCTGTTCAAAACATAAAAATGATGAGCTTTATCAAATAATGGCTCAATTTTTTGAATTAAATGTTCTTAATAGTGAAAGTATTATGGATCTAGTAAAATGTATTAAAAATCTAGAATTAAGGTCTAGAATCATAGATCAAGTTGAGAATACTCCAAGTACTTCTAATACTTCTCATAGAAGTTTTGAAAATTATATTTTCACTTTCCCAGAGCCTTATACTATTCAAGAGGTACAACGACTTTTGAAAAAAAAGACAAAGAGTTGAAACTCCTGCCACAGTTCAAGATCTGGTTGAAGAGGTTAATAACCTCAAAAGTGAGATTCATAATCTCAAAATTAAAAATAAATAATTTGAAGAAAGAATTTCTAAATTAGAAATAGATAATAATCAAATAGTTAATTTTCCTAATATGGATTTTGAAAATCAGACTGGATTTTTAAAAACTGAGAATTTTCTCTTAACTCTTGATATGGTAACATCTCAAAAATAGTTTATAAAAATCAAATTATTAATTGAAAATAATTCTCAAAGAGAATTTACAGCTCTTGTAGATAGTGGAGCAGATTAAATTGCATCCAAGAAGGATTAATTCCAATCAGGTATTTTCATAAAACTACCCATTCTCTTAGTTTTGCCAATAGTCAAAAATTAAAAATTAATTTTAAAATGCCAAAAGCTTTTATTTGTCAAGAAAGAGTTTGCATACCTACAAGCTTTTTACTTGTAAAATATATTACCAACCAAATTATACTTGGTACTCCATTTTTAAAGAAAATATTTTCTATAAAAAATATTAATGATAAAGGTTTTATAGGAACCTTTGAAAAAAAAAGAAGTAAATTTTCAATCCATAACTGAACCTTTTACGAGAATGCTTCATGATGTAAAAGATTTGCTAATAGCAAAACATCAACAATTAAATTTTCTCAAACAAGAAATTAGTATTTTGAAAATTGAAAAAAAATTTCAAAATCCTAAATTACAGGACAAAATTAAGTTAATAACTAGTCAATTCTCGTTACAAATTTGTAATGATCATCCTAATACTTTTTGGGATAAAAAGAAGCATATTGTTAGTCTTCCATATGAAGAAAATTTTTTGGAAAATAAAATTTCAACTAAAGCTAGACTATGTCAAATGAACTCTGAATATTTAGAGTTAAGTAAAAAAGAAATTTCTTCTCTTTTACAAAAAGATTTAGTAAGGCCTTCCAAGTCTCCTTGGTCTTGTACAACATTCTATGTTAATAAACATGCTGAACAAGAAAAAGGTGTTCCAAGACTTGTTATAAATTATAAACCTCTTAATAAAGTTTTGAAATGGATCAAATTTCCTATTCCTAATAAGAAGAATTTACTTAATAGACTATATGATGCTATCATATTTTTAAAATTTGATTTGAAATCAGGATACTGGGCAATTCAGATTGCTGAGAAAGACAGGTATAAGACTGCTTTCAATGTGCCGATAGGGCAATATGAATGAAATGTTATGCCATTTGGTTTGAAGAATGCTCCTTCAGAATTTCAAAATATAATAAATGATATATTCATTCCCTTTCGTGAATTCATAATAGTTTACATTGATGATATTTTAGTTTTCTCTAAAAGTATAAAAATGCATTTTAAGCGTTTAGATATTTTTAAAAAAATTATTATACAAAATAGTTTAATAATATCTAGACAAAAAATGTTGCTTTTAAAACAAAAGTAAGATTTCTAGGATATAATATAGAAAAAGAAAAAATTATTCCTATCAATAGAAGTATAGAATTTACTTCTAAATTTCCTGATGGGATTATAGATAAAACTCAATTATAAAGATTTTTAGGAAGTTTGAATTATATTTCTGCTTACTATAAAAATCTAGCAGAAGATACAGTTATCTTATATGATAGGCTTAAGAAAATTTCTAAACCATGATCTGAACAGCATACTGAAGCTGTTAAGAAAATTAAACAAAAGGTTAATAATCTTCCTTGCTTGATGCTTGCAAACCCTAATTACGAAAAAATTATAGAAATCGATGCTTCTGATATAGGATTTGGAGAAATTTTAAAACAGATTCACCTAGATACTAAACAAGAATATCTTGTTAGATTTTATTCTGAAAAATGGAATAATAGCCAAAAGAATTATGCAACTATTGCCAAAGAAATTCTTGCAATAGTCAAATGTGTTTTAAAATTTCAAAATGATTTATATAATCAAAAATTTATTATAAAAACTGATTGCCTATCTGCAAGATATATGTTTAATAAACATTTTAAATATAATGTTTCTAAACAAATATCTGCAAGATGGCAAGCTCATTTAGCACCATTTGATTTCATTATACAATATAAACAAAGCTCAGATAATAGTCTGCCTGATTTTTTATCTCGCGAATATTTGCAGGAATAATGTCTTCCTCTGCCTACTTCCATGATAATATCACTCGTCTGAAAATGAGCTTTATCAAATAATGGCTCAATTTTCTGAATTAAATGTTCTTAATAATGAAAGTATTATGGATCTATTAAAATGTATTAAAGATCTAGAATTAAGGTCTAGAATCATAGATCAAGTGGAGAATATTCCAAGTACTTTTAATACTTCTCATAGAAGTTCTGAAAATTATATTTTTACTTCCCCAGAACCTTATACTATGCAAGAGGTACAACGACATTTGAAAGAAAGACAAAGAATTGAAACTCCTGCCATAATACAAGATCTGGTTGAAGAGATTAATAACCTTAAAAGTGAGATTCATAATCTCAAAATTAAAAATAAATAATTTAAAGAAAGAATTTCTTATGAAAGTAAAATTTTTACAATGGGAAGTTGGGAGGGGTGTATAGGAGGGCTATTACAAGAAACTAAAGAAGGGAGTTCCGGCCTCTTGATTATTCTGGTAATTCTTTATATTTTTTTTACTTTTCTGTATCTAGCCTAAATGGTAGGTTAATTTAATTTCTGTGTTGAGCTACATAGTTTTTTACCTTATTAAGTATATATGGCTTAAATCCATAAGATTCTTATGGTATATTAAGGGATCAAGTTTAAGATGATGCCTGAAAGGGTTTCTGAAGAATAAGCAAACTTAGATTTATGTCTCTAGGTGCCATGTTTTGCCCGCTGTTGCCGAGGTGAGGCATTTAGGGCGCATCTGTGGCCATTATGAGACAGATTTTAGTCTTGCTTGATTCTTAAGAGTAAAATCTCTGCCTATATGGTTGGAACCCAAATTGCCGCCTTTATGGCCGGGCTTCAGGGTCAGTCTTGAATTTAAAAACTTGGTACACCTAATATTAATATTATTATTAATTCATTTTTAATTCTGAATTTATTTTTATTATTATTATTATTATTATTATTATTACTACTACTACTACTACTACTATTACTACTACTATTACTACTACTACTATTTTTAATTTTTTTAATTTAATTATTTAATTTGTTTTATTTATTTTTTATTTGTTTATTTATTTATTTAGCTTATTATTATGATTATGATTATTATCATTATTCGGCTATTGTTATTGTTATTATTATTATTGCTACTACTATTATTATTATTATTACTATTTGTTAATTTATTAATTTTTATTTTTATATAATATATTATTATAAGTATAATATAAGTATATTTAATATACTATTATAATATGTTATATTATAAATATATTATTT
>JACFYI010002230.1:3788343-3824544 GCA_014898755.1 Handroanthus guayacan
TTTTTTTTTTTTTTTTTTGGTGTGGAAGTGCCATAAGAATTTGAGGTCAAAACAAATATGAGGGTTTTTAGGACATTACACCTTCATGCCTCAGGTCTAGCCAAGCTTGCTATTAAAAATAACACAGGGGTTTATGTACTATTTTCAAATAATACAGGGGTAATATGCAATTCACTCCAACAAAAAAATAAAATTTGAAGGGGCATTTCGGTCCTTGCGCTATGACCAAAATAGGAATTGATGGGTGGATAAAATAATCAGACCTCAATTGTATTGATTAGTAATCAAGAAAAAACTCATTTTAATATCGGGCCCATCATATACCATGAACCTAGTATTCTTCTCAATCCTTAAAAGTAAACAACAAATCGAGCTTGATTAATTAATATATCTCAGTATGTTAAGCAATGTAAACAAGCCCTAAAAGTTTTGAGTTTTCTTAAAGTACTTGCAGTATGTTTTATTTCATTATATTCAAATTTTGAATATATAAACATGCACACGTACATCATAAAAAAATTAACATGAAAAAACTATTACATGTATATATGTACACATATATCTGTGTGTATTATGAAAGTAAATGTAGTAAATACTTCCTTTAAACTAGCAAATTTATTATGATAAGTCAAGCACGTGCCAGCCGTGCTACGTGAAATAGGATTCCTCCAAAACACTTTCTCTTTTTTCTCTTAATTATTATGACAAACATCCGCATGCTATCGCTAGGACTTGAACCATGCACCTCCGCTATGAAATGATAGAGACGGTGCCACTACATTCAAGGTTTGGTAGATTCCTTCAAAACTATTTGAATACAATAATATGTATTCATTTAACTGTTCTAATCTATTCTGTGAAACTTTTATATAGTTATTTTGGCAGTGAATTTTTATGTGTTTTACCTAAACTAATCTTAAAATAATTAATTCATCTTAATAATTACTTATAATCAAATTAATAATAAATTATAATTCACTAATTTACCTCGTTATATTAAAACTGGCATTTACTGCATATTTAATGTATGTACAAATCAATACATATGATGGGCATTTATCTAAGCCACTTATTTTTGTTTAATGGGCTGATGGAGACGGCCCATTCCTCTCAAGTCATTAAGGAAGCAAGGCACGAAATCTAAAAAAGGCCCAGGTATAGTGAGATAAAGAAAAGACCAAAGCCTCCTCTTCTTCTAATTCACCTCTCTTTTTTATTTTTTTTTTGTTTTTTCGTCCTCCTGTGTCTCTTCTCTAAGAATTGCGTCAGTTTTCCCTAATCCGACATGGCAATCCGGCCATTAGTGACCAATGTATGAGTCCACCTGTACAACTACACAATCGAATGGGCCAAACTTGGACCCATTTAAATACGTTACATCCATAGCTTAATGGATTTTTATATAGCAAACATATTAACATAACGAATAACAAATAGCAATTAACACCTCGCAAGCATAAATTCTCAACTTCCCTAGGGTTCTAATCTAAGATTGAATTTACATTCTCATAAGATAAATAGGCTTGGTGATTGTGTATCCCAAATTAATATATCTCATATATTAAAGTAGGAGGCACCTTTGATTTGTATCTATTTAGGCCTTGTTTGATACTTATAACTAATAGTAGTGGTTTGTTGGCCCAAAAAAGATTAAGTGTAGATTGAATGAGATTATATAATTCAATCTTTCATTTGATATGTAAGATTAGGGTGAATTCATAAATTGATTGAAGTGTTAATCTCACGTTTGATATCCAAATTTGTGTTGGATTGAATCTTGTAATTACTATTATACCCCTAAATTATCATTTATTAATTTTCTTACTTTTTTTTTTTTTTGTGAAATTTATCTACCTATGAAGCCCTGGGGTGCGAAAACCTAGGCCATGGCAAATGGTGAAAAATTAAATTATTTATTATATTTAAATTATATTATATTATGAATTATAATAAATTAAATTATCTTTAAGTCAAATCTATAAATTTCCAATATATATAAATTTATTTAAGTTATATTTATTAATCAAATTAAATTAAGTTTACATTTATAAATTAAATTTTAAATTATATTTAAATTAAATTATATTTATAAATTGAATAAAAAATGTATTTAATTAATTGGATGATTCAATTTTGAGCATAATTGTGATTGCACGCCCTAATCTTCAATAATGCAACCCAATCTCACCACAATGATGAACAATGTTGGGCCAGAGCTAGTGTTGGACTGGCTCATCACCTTAATCAACCATATCAAATGCAAGATAAAGGGAGATTGTGAGGCTAATCTCGACTAATTTGATATATCAAACAAGGCCAATAAAAACTAGCGTAGAATACTTCCACCTTACATAAATAATTAATATATAATTTTTATCTATTAATATATAATATGACCTGATTTTAATATATTTAATAATTATAATATGATGAAGATATTTAATGTAATTATGTACACCTAATCTATGTTACATAAAAAGTACGAGACTCTTAGATAATTATTTTAATAATACGTTTCATGCATCATATATAAAATATTTCTTAATACTAACTCATCGTAATAATCAACCACAATCCAATAAAAAAACCATAAGCGTTCAGTTTATCTATTTATTTTAAATTATGATATAAATATTAAAGATCTATATATCACATATTTTAATTACTAACTTCTGATCTGAAATCATTTCCCATGCAACAGTGACCAATTAATAGCATTAATCTCCAGCAAAACATGAGACCAAAATCAAGAGATAAATTTATTTACTTTAAAAGACTATTATATCCCCGTCAATCATACAAAATTCCCATTTCCGCCATCTACCTCTGAACATTTCCTCCGCCCCAAAACCCCCAAAGCCCCCAAGGTCGAAATCAGAGAAAGCATTAAACCGAGGAAAAAAAAAAAGAAGAAGGTTATACAAAAGGGGAAAATGCTGCTCCGATCCCTCCACCGGGCAACCACCGCCGCCCCGCCACTCAAACAATCGTTGTGGCAGCTCCCCGTTTGCCGGAGCATGGCTGCAAAAGCCCCGAAAGCAGCCAACCCCACCAAAGGAAAGAAACCCCCATCCAAGTTTGACAACAAGGAGAAGAGGCCTGAAGAATTGCAAGCAATGACCCCAGAATTTGCTGCCAAAGAAGAGGCGGAGCTCCGCCGCCGCCTGCTAGCGGAAGATGAAAAGAACACCGCTCTTGATATAGGCCCTAATGGTCGCCCTCTCTTCACCTCCGCTTCTTCTCTCTCTTTGCTTACCAGAGACGATACAAACGCTTACTTCAAGTTCAGGTTGTACATTGTTATTCTACTAACATATTGTTTTACTTAAATGTTTGTCGTTGAAGATTTTCTATTTGAAAAATGTTGGACCAAAGGAGCTTCGTTTGAATTTTGTATGCTGTCTCAACTTGAATGTTGTAATTTGGCTTTTTCTGAATTTCATTTAGTCGCACATTTAAGGGATACTTGGATAATTTTTTGTTGCTACCTGGGCTTGCTGCAGCGTTTGGAAAGACCTGTAGTGTGATTTGATCGGAAGCTAACATTACTACTATACGTCTAAACCTAAATCAGCAGATTGTAGAATGGACAGTATTCTGGCTTTTGGCTACTGGATTTTGCAGAATCACTTGTTCCAAATCAATTTACTAAAATACTAACATTATTCTAGAACCAATACCTGAGATCTCTGGCCACACTGTAGTTTAGCTGAAACGCTATTAACTGATTAATGGAAAAATATTTGACTTGGAAGGGTGAGACCGTGACATTTGTTTCAGGATCAAGGTAGTATGTGTTTTGTTATTGACGCACTATGTCTGTGGATGTTAACTAGCAAATTCTGATTAGTGGATGCAATTTTTTTGTATCTCATTGTAGTATGGAGGAGTTAAAAGAGGTGTTGCCAGAGGGCTTGCCACTGGGAATGATGAAGGAATTTGAGGAATCAAGCAGGAGTGCTGTGCTGGTGCGACAGTCTTTCATTGATCTTCGTGATAATTTCAGGCGGGTTGCTGATCCCTCATTGGTAATTAATTCTAAAGGTGCACCTTCTTCCCCAATTCTTTGTTTATTGGGTTGAGTAATATTTGACGGGGGATAGCATGGATTTGTATCATTTTTCATTTGGAAGAAATTACTGCTACGACATAGAGCATTTCATGTACAGTTGTTTTCAAGGATTCTACAGAAGCTATATTAGTAAGGAAAGTCAAGAATCTGATTTATTTTTCTGGATGGATACCATAGAGTGTATTCATATTGAGAGACACGTGACTGCAATTTAATAGGATGTTTAACTTAAAAATCTCACAATTATCCTATATCACTCTGTTGTTGCTGTAAAACGTTTGCGGATAATGACTTGACTTTTTGGATAGTGAATCATTTGTTCTTTCTCTATATGATTCATTGTCCTTTATCCTTGGATAAACATAATTTGTTGACTTGGATGATCTGGATCCTTGTCCATCAAGAATTCATTATCTGGATGAGTTTATACTTCTCTATTCGTTTTTTAATTTTCCCTAAAATGCAAAACTAACATTGTCAAGATACCTACTTTTCTATGAGAATGACTAACTCGTGATGTCTCAATTATCAGCTCCCAAAGTTAGAAAGCAAATTGTATTAGATGGTCCCGTAAGTTGTGGGAAGAGTATAGCACTCGCAATGCTTGTTCATTGGGCCCGTGAGGAAGGGTGGCTTGTGCTTTATGTCCCCAGAGGTCAAGCATGGACACATGGTGGATTATTCTATAAAAATCCTCAGACTGGTCTGTGGGATACCCCTGTGCAAGCAGGAAAACTTCTGCAAGTATGAATTTTATTCTTCTCCATTTACAAATTGCTGATGTTTTGATATAACCTAATTAGCAATTATACCTGCTCTTACTTCTTATGTCATCCCATTAAATATCAATGCAGGAGATACCTTTCTGTCATGCTGTTACATTTGATTTTATTGTTTGATGAGAACGCATAAGTATGTGATACTTTTTACACCAGGCTATTTTTTTCCTAACAGTGGTGTCTGGTGTTTCTCAAATTTTGAAATAGTCTGTTACCATGATCATGATTATCAAATACATTAACATGATTGCACGTGTGATGATTCAAAAGTTTGATCTGGCCAACTCATAATTTTTCTCTTCTGTCTTTAAAATTAACGTTGTGGCTCCTATTAGATATATGGAATCTGCAGTTGTCACTTTCACATGAACTTTTCATTAAATTTTTTGGAATCTGACTTTCATGATCCTTTACTTTAGGATTTTTTGAAGTACAACAAGTCTTGCTTGCAAGGTTTAAGATGCAACATACACGATCCTATTCCTTTGGGAGAGGGTGCTGGTGTTGGGCCTCCAAAGGGTAGTGATAAAATGCCAATTTCTGAAGAGACAACTCTTTATCAGCTTGTTGAGGCTGGAATCAATAACACACATGCTGCTGTTGGAGTAGTAGTTCGACTGAGGCAGGAATTATCAAAAGTGACGAGTGTTCCAGTCCTTATTGCAATTGATCAAGTAGGGTTTGTTATTGGCATTTTATATTATCTTTCTCAAGGGAGATTATAATGCCTTTTTTAAATTCATTGACATCCATCCTGCTAATCAGTTACTGTTGAATCTGAACAGTATAATAGTTGGTTTACATTCACAAATTTTGAGGAGCCAGTAACAGTTCGCTCTTTCCGACCCATTCACGCTAGAGAACTTGCTACAGTAAGTCATGATGTGTTTGCTCAATAAGATTTAAAATATCTCACATTCATCAGTGTTGTTCCTCTTTTCCCCCCTTCTTCTATAAAAGATCATTTTCTGGCTATAGAATGTTAGCTATCCAGTGTCCACAGATTTTTAGGTTTTGCATCAGGAAGACTTATCCCTTGGGAGTTCTTTTCCCGGTTCTGTTAGGGAGATTATCAACTCAACCATATATCTCTTGCTTGGAGTAAGGGCTTATATACGAATGATCCACCATCATTTTAGAACTATATCATTGTGTATCTTTCTAATATTGCATGAGCCATTTCATCATGTTATGGTGTAAACGGAGGATATAAGCATGAGTTTCATGATTTCATCCTTTTTTCCATTGTGAAGAGTCTTGTTTGGCTTGTTTTTTTAATTAAATTCTTGGTTTTGCTCCATAGTTAATTAAGACGAGTCTGTATTACTTTGAACGTCCACATATCTCGAATAGCCAGGACGGAAGACGAAGTTGTATATCCTTACTTGATAATTTGATTGCTCTGAGTCAGATCTTACAGGGCTTGTCATATAGTCTGTTTCCTCTTTTGTGAGAGTTTATATCTAATGCTGGATATAATCTTGGACCAGAATGCTTCTCTTACTAGATTAATTCATTCTTTATATCTGGCTCTTTCTTATCCCTGGGTTTAGCTATTAAACCAAATGTGATATCGGTGAAATGGAAAATTGCCTGTGTGATCTACGGAGGTGCTTTAAATATCTTCTATAGCTAGTTGATTTAACTTTTAGAACTGTATCTGGCACACAGCTTTGCCTCATCTAGGTCTTACCATCCACACATGTACTGCACTTTGGTACTATTATAATGATGGATTTAGATCTGACACATATTTGACCTATTTTGGTCTTTGTTCAGTATTTATGTTCTTCCTATAACAACTCATTGATCATTTGCTGCTGTAAATTTGGCGTTGTTTACATCTGAATCATAGCATTTCTTATTCGGTAGAGTGGAGCTGCCAGAAACTACATCCGACTCATAGTAGTATGTAATTGAGATTAGAAAATGCATTAGAGATGATCAGGACTACCAATAGTTCTATTCATGTTACTGAACAGTTTATACTCCAATATGTCCATGTGTTTGCTTTTCCTTACTTTAGGTATGGCAACATTATTCAATGACTATCTTCAATGATATCATTTTGCAGGTCAATGCATTTAGGCCAATGATGCACGATGATATGATGGTGGGTGCTTTTTCTCACTCAACTGCAGTTGGGAAGCTGCGCCAAGACTTGCCCGATGTTCCCACCGATGCTCGAATAAATTTCCCTCGCTACAGTCTGGATGAAGCTGCTACTGTCTGCCACTACTATCTCAGGTCTGCTTTCCTGAACTTGTAAATGACAGAGTTACTAATGATAACTGTATGAGAATGCAACTTTTATACTATAGCTAGAGGAGCCATTGCTGTTTGCTGCACTTGGCTGCGCATGTCTTGTCTCTCTTTTTAAAAAGGTCATTTATGATAGTTTTGGAGCATTAGATATTCTTATTCCGACCAAATATATTGACAAAGGGCTTCAATCTTACAAGTTGAAGAAAAATAAAAGATTTTGGAATCGTTGACAACACAATTATATGACGTATCCACCTACTAGGCACCAGTTGTCTTTGATTGGGGAAAAAAACCACACAATAGTATGACAGATACTTACCGCTGCAGAAAGTGAAGAATTAAAGCAAGCAGTTAGAACAGACATGGACAATAATTAGAATAGGAAGCAAAGCATTACAAGCAGATCTTATTTCTTTTACTTGAGAAAGGCATTTTCAATTTCAAATTGAAAATTTCATTTTCCCTTTATCCTTGGGCTAGTCAAGAGATTTGCAGAATTGGATTTTTTCTGTTTGAGCCACAGGCATTTTCTTTTTCTGTTTAAAGGAAAAATAGTTCTAGTGTTGGTTGCATCGGGGATGCTGAAATTTTGGAGGAGGCGGGTTTGTTAGCTACAGGTAGCGATGGAGGAGATGGTTTGTGTGTTGGATTGAGCGGCTATGGTAGTGAGGAGTATAAAGAATTGAAGTGAGAAATGAGAAACCAAGCCTCAAAAGAGAATGAGAAACTGGGTGTTCGCTGTTACTAACTTATTTTTCATATAAATTATGTAATATTAAAAAATACTGAAAACCTCACTAGCTTTAAAGTATATAGTTGAACTCAAGCTTGAGCTCTAGTCAAACCAGTTCACACTGTAGGTGGTGTCGCTGGTGAGAGTGATGAAGAGGGGTTGGAAGTAGGATTGAGATGAGCTGGTTCTTGGTGGGTAGGGCTTGTGAAATCTCGTTTTGACAGGAATGTGTCAACTGGTAACCTGAAATCAAATTTTAGTCAATACAGTATTATATATCTTAAAATCTCAGATCAGCAAAATGAACTGAAAAGCTCACAGGCATGCCCCTGAGCTTCATTGATTGGTATATAACCTGCGGTCATTTTCATATTGCCAATGGCACTGAAAAGTTTAACCTCCCAAATAACAGAACTAAAATTTGACTAAACTGACCTCGAATCATTGCTTGCATATGAATTCACCGGAAAGTACAGGTGACGAGTGAAGTGAACTTCATGTATGTAATATGCATTTCCATAATTGTGTGCTATTTCATGGTCCAAAAGTTTTTGCCTCACGTAACATTCCATATTGCAGGCAAAGGCTGGTGAAGCGTGAAGCATTTTCAGAAGAAAATTGGAAGAAGATTTTCTACTTGTCCAATGGGAATGGAACAGAGATGAGATACTTGGTTCCTTTCATGCGGTGACTCAAAGAAATGATCAAACACTACAAGATGAGGTTAGTACAAGAAGAAGCTAGTTTCTCTTAGGCGCAAGGAATATTAGAACCCTTTTCTTTTCCTTTCTTCTCTTTTTTTCTTTCTTCTTCTTCTTCTTCGTTTTTTTTTAATAATTTTTTCTGTGATAAGGATTTTTGGAACCTACATTTTCAATGTTTCTTTCATTCAAAATAGTAGATAAAGGTGGATAGCCTTTTCTTTCACTTCAAAGAAGTTAAGAAAATATTTATTTTCTTCTTTGGACTAGGACTCTGTCATTCTCTTGGGACTACGGCGTTTGGACATTGTATAATACACAGATTTTTTTGTGGGATTATTAACAACTTGGGAGCTGTGTATTGTTTTTGTCCAGTTAGTCCGCGAAATTGTTTATATTCCAGGCAAGCAACCGATGTATGTATCTCTGTTGTGCTGAATTTGTCTTTTTTACGCATTGCATCTTCCATTTAAATTTGAGTTTCTACAACATAAATGCATTATTTCTAGTTCTTTGAATAAATTTTAAATGTTAAGCTTACATAGGATATTTATTCTTGTAATGGATCAGCGTCCTATTCAGGTCAGTGTCAGTACACAGCGGCGCTTCCCGGTTTTAAATTTGTGCCATGAAAATGCTTATTCAAAACGTAGTGTTGGATATTCTTTTAATTTCCGACAGGTGTTAATGTTGATTATCAAGTATCTCGGTTCCTTTTTGTAGGCTTACCCATGAACATGCCTTTTCAATCAGCAAAATTATCTACTCATGACCTCTTATCTTAAGTATTATCAATATTTTTCTTAAAACATATTTTTTTTAAAAAAAATTTGAAACAGTGAATTTAGCTTACCTTGTTCTAATATTTGTCTAAATAATTAGTTATTAATTTATTAAGTGATCGTATCACCGTTCCCATCCTAATAATATTAATATTCACGAGGTGTATTGTGACATTTTTATAGCTGACAGAATGTAAAGAAATGCAGCAAACGTTGCACTTTAACAAAATATAAAGGTTATGAAGAAGGTAAGTGTATATTCGTCTCGATCATCATAAAAGATTCATAAAAGGTAAGAAAAATATTTGTCCCTCAGAACTTACTGTCTTTAACTTATAAGATACACTCGAACTTGGGCAACCACAAATTCTACACCCCATAAAGACATGTAATGTGCGTTTTACCCAATTATGCCCAGTATACTTGTATGTATGTATGTTCAGTGATGCACCATGGTTTTCAAATATCTAACATATCACAAATGTTAACCATTTAAAAATTTATTATCCTTATAATCAATAATAAAAGCCAACGCCACTGGAATGGTTTTCCTCGTCATGTTACGCACTGGCATCGCCATAAAATTCTCCAGCATGCACATAAGGATCCCCTCCATGAAAGCCACCTGAGTACATAAGATATGCCAGGCTTTAACAAAAATCAATCATTTCAAGAGCATTTTCATTTAATATAAAGAATATGATGACAAATATGTACATATGCCACTGCCTTTTGTTTTATTAAGGGATAATCATTCCTGATTACGGAGACCCAAAGCAGGACCTAGCATAAAGCAGAAAAGAGAAAACAAAAGATAGGATTTTACCGAGAAGTAACAATAATGCAAAAGATCTGGAGGTTGCCTGACAAGAAAGTCTTAACTTTTAATTCGAAACTTATTTCTATTAGATTGAGTCAAATTGAGTAAACAGTATGCTGGAAACTTCCACAATCACAAAAACTAAGGAGAAGTACATACCATGCCAATCTCTTGTTCGATATTACTATAGACCCACGAAGTAAAATGTGAAAACAATAGCACCTATTCTCATGGCAGAGTTAATTGCCAATAAGCATATGGTATAAGGACCATCCGAGGAGGGCAGGGGAAGAGGGAAAACGAAGACCCTAGTTGAAATCAGAGAGTAAGACAACAAATACACATAATTGCGGACGAGAAAAGATCTCAAATGCATTCTTTTTGGTTATTTCAGTTAATGAAGTGGGTTTGCTTTTCTTGACTTTCATATTTAAGCATATTTCAGATACATGACTATAATATAACAGAAAGAGTGGCAAGAATTACCATTTTGACAGGGCAGACGGAGAAGAGCCTCCTGGAGTGGGTCAACGAGTTGAAGGAAATGTATGATTGAGCATCGTTCCGTTATTATGAGGATTGAGTGGTCAGCCCGATACACGAACACATGAATAAATAGTCCAGCTTCAGGCAATCTTTAGTCAGGGTGCTTGACTTGCTTTCATCTCTTTGGATGAGTTCCCAGTGAAAATATATGATGCAAGTGTGGTTAAATCTTTTGAACCAAAACATTAAAGTGTTGCATCTTTGTGTACAGGATCAAAAGGGAGATTGGCACAATGGACAATTAGATTTGTGAGAAGTTGAGAACCACTTATAAAGGCAGGCAGAATGAAATTTATGCTTGCACGTCTTGCAAGCAAGACGAGGCAGGCTATGGTTGATAGTGTGGATAACACTATAACATATTGGGCACTCCTCAACTCCTTCAAATTCCTTGTCGAAATTGCTTTTCCATATTCTTATTGCTTCAGCTAATGCTCCATTCTGTACATTCAAACACAGGTGATCAGCATCCAGCTTTCAAATCAAAGTTGAGCAACGTCAAAGAAGGCCGACAATCCAAAATGGGTGTATTGATTAACAACGTGGGGATTGCATGCTCTTTGGGTCAATAATGAATCAATACTTGGAATTTTCACTAACACTATGTTTGGTTTAAGGGTTTTGATGAGGAAAAGTAGATGTTATGGAAAAGAAAAGTGCAATTTCAAGTTTGTTTGATTATTCAAAGAAAACATTGAGAAAGAAACAAGAAAAATAAAATTCATAATGTATTAGATAACTAAATAAGATAAATGGTTAGGAAAATGATTTTTCCCAACTAAACTACATTTTCCGTCAAGTTTTCCTTTCCTTAATATTTTCCTCACTAGCCAAACAAACAAAAATATTTTTCTTAGCATTGTCTTTTCTTCTCCTCACTGAAATCCTTGTACCGGACATAATGTCAGACAAACTATCCAATGGATGATTAACAATGAAATGATGCATCCATATGATTGATGCTAGAGGTATACAACAATAAGCATCAGATCGGTTAAATGGCACATAGAAACAAGATAAATCCTTATGCGTGCATGCATCGCATCATAGGAGGAGAAAAAGGAAAGTTCTATACAAAAATGTCATGAAACTGCAAGAAATACCTGATTACGAACAAATGACATCAACGACATCAACCATTTTCTTCGCTTCACCTCACTAATACCAAGGCTCCTGGTACAATCTACATCAACAGGCCGTAGAGGATAAGATGGAGGAAGACGAATTACTAGATCCATTCCTGTCTCATCTTTTGTATAAGTGGCCACAACCTCATTAGCTGATTTGCTCACACTAATGGAGAAATTGTCATCAGCAAAACTAGCTTTCTTGATCTGCATTGGGAAACAGCATTATCCAGTCATTTATGGTTATAGATTAAGTGACAATCACACCCACAAAGGCTGCCCTAGAACAAGATTGTTGCAACCCACTAAAAATATAAAAAGATAAAAGATATATAGACCACAGATAGGACTGCTACATTACTTCATGAACTGTATTGCCATAGTAACAGTTGACTTAAAGATAGAAAGACGATAAAATCCACACAAAATAAGTCCCCATCCATGCCCCATCTCCTGAGAAATAAATCATAGAGAGAAAAAGAATAAAACAAATGAAGACATCATGTTATGCACACCTGAGATAATTCATTTGATATCAATGTTGGGCTACACCATGCTTTCGTGAAAGATTCAATAGCAGACGAAGTTGAACGATCCCGTATATCACTAAACCACCCTCTGACATAAGCTGGAAGATTATGAAGCATCAAACCAAATGCTGCACCAGCGAGTGAAGCCATTTTCTCAGGTCCAACAGGCCAAAGACACTCTAAGGAAAACAACATCGAACCGGTAGTGATAGCACGTGTTGCAGCATTTGCTGCTTCTGACGCTGCAGCAGGGAGTTCTACATCTTTCTTCCTTGAATTGGTGCCAATGTATAGCTCCAAGGGGATGTGTTGGAAAAGACAATCCAATATTGCTGAGTTAGTAGAATTTTGCACATATTGGATCATTCTCTCCCTTGCTGGTGATGATGAAGGCAAGGATACTATATGCGACAGCAGCAAACACCAAGCAACTAATACGTTCACCTACAAATTTAGCATAGTATGAGAGAGTAATTACCGCACACAATGAGGTATTGAAGTTTTATTGTGTCTGATCTAACAAAAATATCCCTTTACAACCTCAAAGAGCAACTAAATAATAGGCACCATAAAGAAATATTTAAAATTCTATTTCATGGATAAGTTATTATTTACCCGTTCATGTGCCAGTAAGTCCATTTCAAGAACCTCCTGAGGTAATTTTTCCAGTTTGTAAGAAATTTCTTCCCTCAAGCGAACATTTTCTTCTGATGATGTATCAAGAGAATCCTCATTACTAGAAGAACCATTGTTGAACACCTTATCCGTGTCACATATGAAGGTTAATTGTGTCACAGGCTCAGTTGATAGAACAACAAAAGCGGCAAACTGCAGAGGTGGAAATGGTTTGCATGAAAACAATAAAGCATAAAGAGAGGCGATGGCCCCTTTACTTAGCCCCCAGATCTCAAATGATTTCACAGCTTTGTCTCTTGCGTGAGCACTAGAGTGAACAACACATGAAGCAACTAACTCCCAGAACTGATGATGATCAAGGCGAGACGATGCAATAATTGATGAAGCCTCATGGCAAAATGAATCTGCAATTGCCTCCACAGCAGAAGTGCAAAGAAACAAACGAAGAATACCTTCAAAAATACGATCAGTGATGAACTCCCACTTCTCAATCCCCAAAGGATTCAAATTTTCAGTATGTTCCTTGTCTTGCATTCCAACGAGGGAAGAGAACAGAGAGAACCCGACAAGTGCATTTCTTGCAAGTTCTACGTGAAATGGATCAGTGATTGTAACAGTATCCTCAAGCTTACTTAATGAATTATTTAAATCATTAAGTCCATTTGTCAAAGTGTCATTGACATTTTCAACAATTTCTTCTATCATGACAACTGCTGCTTCAATCCAAAGTCTTAGCCGATGTAAAACAAACTTCCAATCATCTTCCTCAAAATCTTCCCAGCAATATGCAACTGAAATTACCATCAATTCTGACAACAGCTTCTGCACCAATGGTAGCTTATTTACTACAGCTGATGCACCCTGCCTCTGCTTCTGAAATAACTCATACAGAACAGCTCTCTCCATAGGAGACACATGTCTCTCTGGTTTTATATCTTGCATCCTTCCTGTTATTTTTACAGGGAAACAGGATATGACCAACTGAAGCCACTCCTCCATATCTGCAACAAATCATATACTAGTTATTAAAGCCAGAAGATGGTTACAATCAACAGCAATCATCGGTAATCTCTTTCATGGCATATTCATAATTATAGATTTTGCTGTTAATAATCAGAATCAAGGAATAACATGCAAGCATTCAGATATTACGAGGTAAACTGGATTTCATTACTTTAGTATGGGGTCTACCACATAAGTTTCCATAATTTTCAAGCATAACTATTCACTACATACATAGCACATTAATGAAATGTGAAGTACCTTCTCCAGTTTGCCATGAACTCAGTGGAGGGAAAGACACAGCTCGCTTGAGCCAGTCTACTGTTGCAGTATGCAATTCGCTTTGGCTGTAAGGTGCGCACTGATCATCCATGCTATCTTCGAATTCAATGCTCAAGGGTCTTACAAGTGCATTCATAATTGATGGAAGAATCCTCAAACAATTCAAGTTTGTAGCATCTCCAATATAGAGTTTGTCTAGAAGTAGTTTAAAGAGTGATATAGCTTTTTCAGTTCCCCAGACACTATCTTGAAAAAATGCAGAGAGTAAAGATAGGAGAGCTCTCAAAAAGGGTTCTTCAACAGCCTCTAACTCATTAAGTGAAGCTCGCCATAAGAGATTTAATCCACTACCACCTCCATGGAGAAGAGCACCATCCAGCAAAATGTTTAGAATGGAATCTGCAAAGCCATAGTCTCCTTTCTTCACATAGCTGAGGAAAGACGGTAAAAAGGAGTGCGAAACATTGCCATTAAACCACTTCCATGTGCATAAAATTTCAGCAGCAAGCCAAGGCCGAGCGTAATCAGATTGATTGATTGCCAAGTCCGTAAGAGGATCTTTAATTGAAGCAGATGATGCCTCAGAAATAACACCAGCAACAACACGGTCAAATCCAATTTTAGATATTAGTTTGTCGACCAAAGCAATAAATTTGATATTTTTGGGCGCCTACAAAATGTATTAGTGATTGTTAGCTTGTACAACAATACACAACATTAAAGAGCATCTTGGACACGATGAAGCAAAACTAGATATCTGCAGTTAAAAACACACTTTGTCTAAATACATTTTGGGAATACATGACTGAACAGGATTTGTTCAGATCATTGCGGCAGTTACCATTTAAGCTAGAAGATTGATTGATCTATACCCTAATGACTAATTTGGTTAATCTAAACATAAATATCTATTATTTGTTGGAAGTTGAGGTCTAGGATATGGGTGCGTGGTAAAACGGTCATCACATGTTTTAATATGGGCTGGCAAAAATCTTGTGACTACGGATCAGAGCAAGGGACACTAATCCACGATCAGGCAAACCAGTAGACTACATGCTGCGTTCATAATATGGCATCAGCTCCTCAAATGCAAGCAACCAATCAAAAAATTAGCCTTAGTTTGGTAGCAACCAATCCCAATCAAGGCAAGCAAACAGGCTATTGTTAAAAGAACCTGTGATCATAACTCATAGATGTGAAGAATACATATTAGCAAGTACAGGATTTCTTGGGAGCCGTTTCACTGTTAGTAAGCTGCAAACGCGATAAAAGGCTATTTCTCGAATTAATTAAAGACAGATCACATTGCCAAGAGCAACAGTTATATATTAATCTCAGAAAATGAAATTTCTCAATGGCCCAGGCTGGTTTGAACATCGGCAAGCCAATATAGCAAACTTTTCAGCATGCTACCGAATCGCACTGTATTTTCATTCTATATGTTAAAATAAATGGAGAGCAGAATACAATTCGCCATCCAGTAGGAATACCCACAGAGTTCTACATGCAAGCAGGAACTTCTAAAATAAGAAAGCTCTGTTGAATTATGTATTAATTGACAAAAGTACAACAATTTTTGTGGTATATGAAGATAAGTCGAGGAGGGGGAATCTCATGCAAGCACAATTTTGTAGAAAGGAAAAAGAAAAACATAGCACAAATACAACTCACATGGAGAGAAACATTTTCAGTTTTCAGTCTGGCTCCTTTCCTGTCAGGCATGACCCACAAAGGAAACGAATCATTCTTGCTCAGGAACTGCTCCAACAACAACTGTTCCTCAATTTGGTCTCGACAGAAAAATTCAAAAATGTCAAGTGCCCATTGGCAGCAGGAAGATATGAAGTCATCTGACTCAAATCTATTATCCATGAACACAATGCATTTTATGGACTCAACCAAAGTGATTCCCAAGCTCTTTTGGCTATTTACACCAAAACCTTTCGAAAACTGATCGCTGATTTTTAAGTAAAAACGATGGACAGCCTCACAAAAGGCCAATCTAGCCTCAATTTTTTCTATCTGCTCCTCTTCAAGCTTATCCTCTGAATTTACCCAACTAAATTCCCAGTCAATTATAAATATTGCAGCTAATATACCTTGAACTAAGTCACTTTCAGCCTCAATGGTATTCAAACAAAAGCAACTACCATTTAGAATATCCAAAGCAAAATGAGCCCTCTCCAGCACATTATCACAAGCCTCCAACTTCCAGTCAGAATAACTTCCTCCACTAAATAATAAAGAACATACATCTTGGACCCAAGCAAAAGTAGAATCCATTATGAAAGTCATTAGCCTCCTAAGAACTTCCTCGAATATCAGAATCATTGTTTTTCGTGATATGAAAGAAATTTTATCATCTCCTGATCCTCCACCAAGGACAGCACTGCCACAAAAGACCAAAAGCATACAGGATAAGACAGTTTATTATGATATGTAGTGATTGTTATAGACTCACGAAGTACAGATAACATAACAGAATCTTCAGTGTCAAGTAATTTAGGAAGAAGTACACAATAATTGTCAATTTTCAAATAAATAAAATATCTAGACAATCTATTGTCATTCATCACAAATAAGCAGCCTAAAAGAACAATAATGTAATTCATACTGCTGTTCAACAGAAACGAAGTTAGCAGGTATTAAAGATGAAACCTCTTATCAAGCCAACTCATAATATACGGCAAAAAGAAAAGAATTTTATTTTGGTTAAACTCAAATGAATATGCAGGGTTCTAAGTAATAACAATCATGCCATCGTACAGGGGAAAAAAAAGCCTACGCAAGAATAATTTTCCTCATTGGACGATAAAGAACATGCATCCAAAAGAGCAAAACTACTTCCCATGAAAAGGACAAAAATGATTATCCCTACAAGAAGATGCATACTTCATCTTTGCCTCAAAGAATCTCATTTGATGAAACAACTAGACAACAACAGGCAAAATCTTGTGATAACCAAAAGGATTCAGAGCTAATAATTTTCTTCACAGCTTTCCAAATTCCCACTTTCAACTGTGGACTACTTAGGTTACACTGCTACGAACAATTTCAGGAATAAGGGAGTAAAAATTAAGTTATCCTCAAACCGGTTTTTGACAGGTGCTGCGTAATCCTGAAACAGGGTTTGGACAGGTGCAGCTCAAGTGGTATGGAAGTCATCTATGGCCATCAGCCAAGCTTGCTAAGATAGTGTTCATGGAAGCATAACATACTGCAAAGTCGTACATGGATGTAGATTAAGAATTAGTGGAAACATGAACCTCCCTTCCACCTTACAACAACCACCAAAAATGTTTCCCTCTATCCACCTTTACAATAACTGCCATCACCCGCTATTTCCATTCTTAATAGATATATTGTCATTGTACGGTCGTCAAATAGAAAGACTAAATACGGTAAGCACATGTTCCATTAACACCTTCATGCCCAGCAAAGAAATAGAAATATTAATACATCAAAATGCTGAGGTAACTCGATGTAGTACACACTATGCATAACTGGGAATATTTCAGAGATATTTGGATCTGCATACCATAAAAACTGAGCATCAGAATTTCCTAATGGAGGAAAAGCTTGCACAACAGAGACAGCAACCAAATCTAGAAGCTCATGATGAAAGTTGTTTTCACTGGAGTCCGGCTGATGGACACTCTTCCTAGTTCTCTCCCTAACCTTTTCCATCAGAATAGCTAAGACAGATTTGTGGCCTCTGTCCATGGTCACAGAAAAAACACCAACTTTTTCTCCATTCACTAAATATGTAATAATTGTATTCCACTGTTCTGAGAAGCACTCATCATCAAGCAAAGCAAGCAAGAGATCCAATCTAGCAGCAGTAGATGGACGAAATTCTTTTAGGCACCAAGGAATCATAATTTCATTGAACGATTCCAAAAACTGTTCTGTTCCTGAACCAATGGACATAAGTTCTTGAGCTATCCTGCGAGGTCCAAATATGGAAACGGCGACTACAATAAACCCAACTGCATCTGGTGAATCCTGGGATAACCAAAGTCGAGGAGTGGATGTAATTAACAGTAAGAATGATAGTAGCACTATAAAGGACAACAAGAACACAACCAAAACAACTAAAAAGAAAGTGTCAGAATATGCAAATGCTCTCTTTTTCCTGTGTACACAATTGATGTAACATAGTAGAACAAGTATGCTTTAGCACGCCATTTTCATAAAAAGAGAGGCAAAACTCGAGTTTATCAAACGAATGAACCAAAAATAAAAAGTAGGTCAGAAAATGACAAAAATACCATGATGGCTCTTGCTTGGGAAGAAATATGATACGAGTAAATGCATATAAACACACTTATATTTTTGCTAACATTTAAAATTACGTAATTCGTGCCTATCAGGTGCAGATGTGGCATCACAAGACAAGAACATATACATCACTACATATAAGAAGCAAAAATTAATGATCCTTTCATTCTAAGTGTCTGTTCTTTCAAGATAAAAATTAGGCTTCCTCATGAAGTAGGTTTTTAAATGATTCTGATTTCTGATTTGCGTTGCAAGCTCTAATCTAAACCAACTCATGGAGCTCTCCGTAAGCATGTGTTTCTATATAATTCAACTGCATTTTTAGACTAATCTCAGCCAAGATACATCGACCAGAAGCTCTGCTGGCCCTGCTCATTCTGTTCTCTCTATGTTTGACTCCCAACATGAACATCTATTCTCTATTTGAAATTAAATCTTAGAAGTAATAACTAAGGTGTTTTTATGCATTTCCACGCTCCAATTTAACGCGGGCTTCCATCATAAAAAAGGCAAGTAGAATAACAAAGGTAAATAAGAATAAATCCACCACATTGACAAATAACCACAATCAAGAGTGAATAGCGTTGCCTTGCGTAACTTACAAGGGTCCCAATTAATGGGAAAGATTTTTTCAATGTGGGGCCCACCAACTGAAGCAAGGGCCATGTTTCTCCTCTTTTGACGGCATGTTTGTTCAGTAATAAAATAAATCTAATTACCCATTGCACATTTCGAGAAGAATACTCTGTTTGCTGAAATATATCCAGACAATCCGCTTGAAATTTCAAAGAGAAAACCGAAAGCAGATCAGGTTCTAGGCAATGAATCCCAGAAAGGATCTTAATGATGCATTTCCCAAGATTTTGGTCGTAATCTGTTGAATGCTTACTGTTCACTGCTTCTCTTGGTTCCTTATGAATAGGTTGGATGCTACTCTTAGATTGATCGAAAGTATTCGATAAGGCTATATCCTGATTTTTTGAGCTGGAAGCCAATAGGTATTCATGCCACAGCAACCCTAGTAATATCTCATTGACAATGGTAGTCCGGAAGTGGTACATGGTGTCCGCTCCATCACAATATCTGATGGCAAGGGAGCACAAGTAGGTTTTTTATCTTAAGAAGATAAAAATACGAAAAGGAAAATTTCTAAACCAACACGTGTTTACACAGATAGTCAATATAACTGCCATATGCTCATTGAGCCCATACCTGGAAGCATTTCTCAAGCCCCAAATAAAACATTCTTCCACTGCCAGGAAAAATGAAAGCTGATCTGCATTTGATGAATAAGACAGGTTTCTTCCTTCCCAGAGGCTTCGGAAAAATTCAAGAAAAAACTTCTCCCCGGTGATTGATTTTGAAGGTATTGTTTCTAAAAAAAGAACTAATGCTGGATATGACACTTGCTGAGATCCAAAACACCCATTCCTCAGAAAATTCCATAATCGGCTTAGAATAGTTTTCTGGACATTCACTGTATTCCAACTGTCTGGAAAGCTTTTCGCAAAAAGTAACAAGGTATCCCACATTGATGAATGGCAAGCTGGATTCTTTTCCTGGAAAGAACCAAGTATTGTTCCAGCAAGCACCTTCATGTCTCCTTCACTGATAACATGAGGAATGTTTTTTATACAGCTTCTCACCAATGAATACGCAGCTGACCGAATGGCTGGGCTATGAGACTTCAGAAAGTCTAGAAAATATTTATGAGTTCGGAATAACTTCTCTGCAGTAGTTACAGCAATAGTCCTGGCTTTCACAGCATGCTTTGGTTCACCAGTCACATTTTCTGAAACAGGCCTTTCAGAATGAGAGCAGAGGAGAACATCAAGAATTGCAGCCAATGCCAGTAGTGATGAAGAAACTACCTGTCATCCAATCAAGCTTTCAAAAATGCCACTATAATATAAGATAGTAAGATCTCCTCGCTAGGAAGATAAAAAAGAAAAGAGAAAGGAAATGATAACACAACCAGTATGAAGTGCTTCTATTCTCCTTTTACTTCGTTCTCATATATTCTTTCCTTTCACTGCATTACATCATGTTCATCCACCATTCAGTAAAGGACATCATTTTGCAACAAGATGAGCAACAAAAGCAAGCCTACAGAGTAAACGTGCTACTGTTTAAGCCTTCAACAGTACAATCAGGTTCTCCTGTACCATGTGGTATCTAGGTTTCTTTCTTTATTCTTGAAAAGCGCTCACAGCAATTGTTCACTAACAACCGACTGGAGCAGAAGTTGTTAATCAATGGGCCCTATTCGCTAAGGTACATGAGGACATGATCATACTTCAGGCAGTCTAGAAGATTTTGGGTTTCTGGGGATGGACATCTTGCTTGCTGTAGCGTCTTGTATTCCAGAGCAGAACTGAGAGATAATTAGGATTCACAATGGAAATAGGATCATAGTCAAAAGTTATAATGAAGAGTTCTGACTTAACGCTAAATTCGAGTGCCTGGAATTCCATAACTTACCCTAAGAGCCATGCAGACATGCAAAAATTATCATACATCAGACAAAACAAACAGTAACCATGGCCAAAGTTTCCAACTTTTTTTCTTTTTCTTTTTTCTTGTTTTTATTTTTTTATTTTTTATTTTTTGGGTTGGGGGGGAGGGGTGTCATGGCTCACAAATCCGCTATTCTTGATAGCCTACTACGTAACAGATTCATCAAAAGCAACTGCAGGACATAAAATCATGCAAATTTGAGCATGCATTCCGAAAGTTGCTATGCGTAGTTAGAAACCAAACACAGAAGTTTGGCAGGAGATTGGCTTTAGCAGAGATAATCTCAGCAACAAGCTTGATGCTAAAATACAACAGAACTCATAGCAACTTACAAACAAATTCTTAAAGGAGTTCCACTTTTTAGATACATCCCTCATCTACAGAGATATTACATATTCCCTAACAGTTAGAGATGATGTATTTCCTCTCAGCAATGGTTGGAGGTCACACAATGTCAAATATGTTGTGCAAACCAAGTACATGTTTGCTAATAACAAAATAACTCTTCAAAGAATGTAACCATTCAATTAAATGAGAACTGTATTCATCACTACCTGTTGGTGCATTTCTTCCAATTCATCAGATGGAGTTGCTTTATCTGACAAACTCTGTGGGTTCAGCTTCAGATTGTCTTCTATATATGTAAATATTTCAGTTGAATATATCATCAAGGCATCCACTCTTCTCTCTGGAGCCAAAAAGGCAGTCTGTGGCATCATTGTCAGGAGACACATCAGAAGTTCACCATTTACTTCATTTGATCCACATACAAATTATGAAAGTTTAACATTGACAAGTATTCAAACATAATAACAGTGGGAGAGACATGCTGTCAAATAATCGGGATCATAACCTTAATTTCTACAAATAAAATGCAGGTATCGAGTTTTTGCAAGACAAGTTGAATGTAGAGACAACAGCATCTAATTGAATTTTGCAAAACAGGGAGCAAAGACCCAACTCAAATACTCACTTGAAAATGCCAAGACGGTATGCATCCTTTATGGAAATTTTTGCAGGTGGCATTCAATTACAGCTTCAATGTTGACTGTTCAGTTTACATCTTTGGTTGTTACGATATTTCCGTGTACTCTATCCATAGGGATATTCTTGTAAAATGTACTCCAGCTATATCTTAGGCAATCAAAGACTCAAAAGTCTGGCTATAAAGGGTATGAATTGTTAAATTTAGAAAGAAGTACCACAAAAGCTTCAAGTCTCAAACACCATATTACTTAAGCACCAATGCTCTTCGGTCTTGTGCCAATGACACGTTAAAAAATAGCTTCTTCAAGACTTAATCTATCATAAACATATCTTTCCCTCAAAGGAAGCACACATTATGCACTCATGCATGATGTCGAGATCCTAGATGTCATTGCCAAGTTTTATCTGACCCATATCAACTCATTCTTCATTTGTGCACAACTTTTGGGAGAAACTCAAGATTAAAAAGGAAAGAAGTCATTATTCCTTTAGAATTCACCAAATAAAACCTGATATAAATACTTAAATATATCAGTTTACTAGTCTATTATCCAAATCATGAATTTCAATAGTTCTCCTTATACCATGCCCAA
The DNA here is from genome assembly GCA_014898755.1 of Handroanthus guayacan. Lineage (NCBI taxonomy): Eukaryota > Viridiplantae > Streptophyta > Magnoliopsida > Lamiales > Bignoniaceae > Handroanthus > Handroanthus guayacan. The sequence goes on from JACFYI010002230.1 coordinate 3,810,997, forward strand.
AGATACGTCATTAAAAAGTTAGGAACAGGTCTGCGCTTAAATTGATTTGGAAAGCTTCAATCAGTTGAAGCACAACCTATACAGCTCCACTACACATAGACAAAACATGAGAATTCATGGCACATGCATTAACTGCATATGGTTTTTCACACTGCTTCAGTTTACTGATGCAAAAAAATAAAAAAACAAGTTTCAAGCATGCAAACTAAAAATGTATTTTGCTTCTCAAAACTACTCCCCAGTCTCTTACTCCTAATGGCATAAGCTTCACTCAATTATGTAGGACGAGGTTTCAGACTTTCAGCTGTACCAATTGTGTATATTCAGAGATTATCCTAATTTCTTCACCAAATACATCCAAATTCTACTGAATCCATTGAAAACCTATGACAGATTGACTAGCAGATAAGATTCTCAACCCATTGTTGTATTTTATAGACTTCTACTTGCAAATCTATAGTTCATGACAACATTAAGTTCTCCGATTGGACATTCACCATCTTCAACATTACAAGAACATACCAAACAAAAAGTTTGCATCTTCTGACAATATGCCACTTATAGCAACAAACAACAAATGCAAACACATGTATAAAGAGAAATCATCATGCTCCAAAGAAACTTAATAACCTGAAACGACCGCTTTGCAGCTTGAGAAACTTCATATACTGAATCAAATTGAGAAAACCACCAAGGTCCTATCAGCAGCTTTAAGTGTGGAGCCAACTCTCTCCTGAAAGTGGCAATATAAAAAACTTTACATAGTGTTCTAATTGGAACTAACATTGAATAGCTGCTAACTTGCAAACACACATAATTTAATGCAAAAAAGAAAATAAAACTAACTTAAGTTTATGATTAAATACATTATCCATGGCTTGATCAAAAAAGTTGAGAACAAGAGCAGTTATTCCATATATTTCTTTCTCTAGAAAATATATATAAGAATATTAGTACATGGGACCTAAGCAAGGAACAACTCATACCCTGTCCATCTGCCAGATTTCCCATTCTGCTAAAGAAATGTAGCATTTTCAAAGAAAAATGAAGAGAGAAAAAGGAGTGATTGAACAATATTCTATTCGTGAGAAACACTTAACATTAGCCTATGAGCTGTTCCATTCAGGCTACAAGTGAGAAGAACTGATCCTGGACATTAGCATTTCTGGAACTTCTTGACATTAAACGACATAAGTATACAAGAACTTGAATAGCTTCTTATTCTATTTTATTCATGGCACACAGCCAGCAGCCCTAATCCAAACTTCAACAAGTACTGAATCAGCAGGTTATAAAAGTTTATCAGTCTAAATAAAATCAATCAAACACGAACCCGACAGCACTGACAAGATGAGTCATGGTGTCATGAGTTGCTCGTCGGACTTCTCTATTGTAGTCCAGCAGCAGTTTCTTGTACTCAAATGCCTATGTCAAGAAAAGGAAACAAATTACGTAAAACTTTTGAGCCAGATAGGGATCGTAGAGCTAAGACTCTATTCCTTCAGCAAGGGGCATAGTAAACATATTCATTTACATTAGAAGGTGACCTCATACGTCATTCAGTCCAGCTTATTAAGCAGGCGTAAATATAATGGACAGGAGCATACCCATTGAGGAATGATCATTACTACTTCCATTGCAGTTTTCTCCTTGATAAGTTGAGAAAGTGATGTCAAAGCTTTAAGCTGTGAAACAAACAAGAGTCAGGAAGCTAGTTAAAAATGTAATAACAGGAGTTTTACACAACCAAAAACCATATACAACTCGCATTAAAGGCCAGCATTTTTAATAATTTACAACCAACATAGTTCCTCTATCCGACCATATCTTCATCCGATATTACACAACATTAGTTAAAAAAATAAAATAAAATAAAATAAATAACCTGATATATTCATCAAACCATACGGACTCTACAACCTGACTTGAACCTTAATGAAGAATGCTTAAGTACTTAGTATATATAAACTTAGTCATGTATAGCTGTAACTATTTCCCATCTAGTGCTTACACTGCCTAACAATACTATAATGTTTTTCAATAATCTTCTAAAGTTCGCCCAAAGATGCAAATAGCAAGCATTGGTTCAAAAACCAAAAATTCGAAAATAAGCCCAAAATTCACTTAGAATTACCATTTACCTTCGTGGTGGGATCTTTGCGTGAAAGCCTTTTCAAATGCTGCGCCACTTCACCATCAATATCCGGCTACAGCCACCACCCAAAATCATCCAATAAATCACCACCAATAAACAATTCCTAAAGGACATAAATTTCCCCAAAAAAAATGATTTTCTTAACACGTTGAACGGAACTAAAACTGACCGAATAAGGAGAGGCGTCAGGGGTTGACGCGAGTGAAGAGTCCACACGTGAACTTCCAACATAGCCCCCAAAACCCGCCGCCGCCGTAGGACCCGATGGCAGTAGCGAAGCAGCCATACTGCAGTTATTTTCGTTATATTTCAATTTTCCATGCATATAATTGATTGAATTATCAATACATTCTAAGCTAATTTAACAGAAAAAGGAAAACCCAAAAGAGAAAAGGCGATGAACCTGCTAGTAGAGGGACGAGACTTGGTTCTTGCAGCTTCTCCTTTGGGTCTCCCCATTATTCCTCTTCGATACTAACTGTAAGCAGATTATTGTTGAGCTGAGAAATCAGCTTATGGTATTTTCCCTGTCAAGGGGAGGGTAGATGATTGAAAGAGAGGATTAAACAGGTTTATTTATAGCTGCTTCTGCAAAGACCAATTTGCCCTTTATTTAGTCGAACTCGAAACCGACCCTGCGTGCTTCTCATATTTATTTATTTTTTCTTTTAAGTAATTTGATAATAAATCCCTAAACCTAATTTTTATGTGTCAATCCCTGTTTAATTTTTCTACTGCGCTCGTCAATCAAATTTCAATATTTTTTTTTTTCGAAAAATGTCTAAATATACTTTATATTAAAATTAAAACAACATTATATCATTGTATGATATCCTATTTTCCCTTTCGAACTTGTTTCTTTTTCGAAAAAAAAAAAGAGAGAAAAAATCCTTTCGCGCTAAATTTTATATCCACATTCTACAATTTGTTTGTCCTCGAACATTCATCTCCCTCTTTTTCTTGGGACGGGAACAAAACATCAATTTAAAATAAGGAATCCCGTCCCCTTTTTCTTCAACTATTGAAATTTTTGAAACTATCCGCAAATTTCATTCGCTCAACTGCCCAAGTACCTCGTCATCCTTTTTTTAGCACAACTATCTTTGTTGCTGTTTTTGCATACAAAAGAATTAAAGCTATTGACTTCCGTCAACAATTTCAAATTTTAAGAAGATATCATTTAGAATTTTAATCTATTTTAAATCATACTTAAACCATTGCAAAATTGTGTTTGTTAATATTTTATACTTACTATTTGCTACCATGTACTTAATTTTAATTTCTGTTTACTTGATTCTAATTATGTAATGGTGAAATAGAATTTAAGAAATTTCAAGATGCATATGAATAATTTTTAGCATTTTATTCAGTTGCTTTGAATAAATTAAGCATTAATGATGTGAAGTATCGTAGGTATATGAAGTTACATGTTATCATGCATATAGCCAATTGTATCTTTTTCGCATAGAGCCAATGGTATCTTTTTCACATAGAATAAAAATATTACAATATTCAATCAATATATTGATATATCAATAGCAATCGAAGATTAATATGATAACAATCAAACCAAAATACGCAACAATCTATTATACAATGGAAAAATTTTCAGATTTTCCATGCCATAAAAAAAATAAATAAATAAGCAAATAAATTAAAAATCCCACACACCGGTGAGAATCGAATCTATAACCTCTAAGATTATGAGACATCTGCTTTGCCACTGGCATACAATCTCATTCGCAGAACATGTAACAAAGTTTTGGTGTTGGGAGTGTTTATTTATTTATTTATTCTTCTTAAGAACAAAAAAGAGAAAACAAAATATTAGGTACAGATGTGTATTGAACAACCAACACAAAATCGCAAAGCACATAAAATGTAAACTTATATTGCCAAAATTCTTGCTTGGTGAGAGAGACAATATTTGTATTGCTAAGAAATAATTTGGAAGCTTATGTAGTTAATAAAAAAATTCCATTGTCATCACTAAAATAAATAATGGAGAAAGAGACAACGAGGTGATGTCCCAACATCTCCAATACTTTATTACCATGGCAAAAATAAAAAACCAGACATTCTAGGCCAAAATGAAGTTGTCTTGATTATATCTTCTTTCATATGACTCTCTAGCTTTACATCTTGGACAATGCATAGTCCATTGCATCAACAAGAAAATCTACATCAAAAGTAAGAAATTGAGACATGGTCAATAGGCAATAGAAGATGCATCAAAAACAAGAAATATATATATATATATATTTATATATTATATGAAAGATAGGAGCTGATAAAAGATACTATCTGATCTTTCGAAATACAAATAAACCTTGTGACAAAGACAAAATTCAAAAATTTCTATAATGGCAACAAATAATAGTTTGGGCTCTTTATTCCATTCAGCGTCTCATCTCCTATTCCAATTCATGAAAGTATTTAAATATTCTTATAAAATCACCCGAACATTGATGGAATAAACTTAGCATGAATACATAAAATGAAATAGAAGATGAAACACAGTTTTAAAATAGAAGATCCAAAATGCTAATAGTTGGTGAAATTTGGAAGACAGAGGCAAATGTCAAGGGGGCATTTGTAATTTTGAAAAAATAGAGGAAGATTTGATGATAATTTACTCTATATGGAAACAAGAAGATTGTGATCATAAATAAGGAAACAAACCAGCATCCTCCTTGGTGAAGCAAAGGGGTGGAGTGATCCTGAACACATTGCCAAAGAACCCTCCTTTTCCTATCAGTATCCCCATATCTGAAAAGACACCGCGCTCATATCAGCAAATATCAGGACCAAAGTACGATGATTATGGGACAGAGTCCAAGAATGTGACCTTTCATCTGCTCGATTATATGAACAATCTCAGCCTTCGCGGGGGTTTTCAACTCCCGATCCGTCACAAGTTCAACTCCGAGCATCAGACCTCTTCCCCTGACATCTCCAATAACTGCAACATAGTGTCGTAAGATTAACGGAGAAAATATTTAGACTGGATTCAAAATAAAATCGCGTGTAGTCAAAAATAAAAGGAAATAAATAAAAGACAACGAATTGCACGACATACTCTCATATTTGTCCTTCAAAGAAGTAAGACGCTGCTTCAAATATGATCCGATAGTGAAGGCATTCTGCTGCAGCTTTTCTTTTTCTATTACGTTAAGAACTGCAAGCCCGGCAGCAGTGCATACAGGATTGCCGCCATAGGTGTTGAAATAAGTTCGATGACTCAGGACCTTTGCTATCTCCGGAGTTGTAATAACTGCACCAAGTGGTATTCCATTTCCAATTCCCTGGAGATAATGGATCAAATATAACACGCTAAACGCAATAAAAAAGCTACTTAGAGAGAGAGAGAGAGAGCAATATGAAAGTAAGATAGTCGACTCTTGGTGGAAAAATATCACTCCTTGTGGATCTTTTATTTAACCACTCGTTTCATCTCTTATTTCATTACATAGATGCATCAATAACTAAGTTTTCTTATAAAAATACATTTGATATACTTGGCATGTATCCCTTCAGAGAAATAGGAGATAAAATATATACTAAAATAGAGGAATCAAAACGAAAGAAATATGCTTGAGCTACCATTTGCACAACAAAGACCTTATAAAGAATAAGATGATAAAACAATAGAAAAGAAAGACTACCTTCGCCATGGTTACAATATCAGGCACAACACCATGGGCCTCAAATCCCCAAAAATGGCTCCCGGTACGAGCAAAACCTGATTGGACCTCATCAGCTATGCAAAGGCCCCCTGCCTTTCTTATGGTACTATAAACTGCTGGTAGATATCCAGGAGCCAATTCCAATATACCACCAACTCCCTAATAAAGATTGCATTTTGTGAACATAACCGAAAAGACAGGAAAAAGTTGACAAGGATTTGAAGAAATCGAAAACCTGTATGGCTTCTGCAATAAAGGCAGCAACACGACCAGACGTGCCATAAGTAATTATATCATCAACATCTTTTGCATACTTCAATCCATCGGCGCCAAAAACCCCTCTGTATTGGTCAGGATTCTGGGCGTGGTGGACTCCAGTCTGTTGAAAATAGAAACCAAGTCATAGAACACAAAATCCAGTGCATAGAGCTTGTCAATCTTTAACAATACGAGAACTCACACAAAACCGACTTTGATCTATGAAAGACAAACAATTTTTGCAGGATTATCATCACACTACACTGCCTCGTTTTTATTTGGTTTTTCCAGAGCTATCAACAAGAATCAGCAGCACATGTATTCACAATATTCTACATTGTTCAACTACACTTCTACTGTTTTAGACTGCGCTGCAAAAGTTATACTTGAATTCTTAGAATTCAAAGCGTGTTAAAACATGATCGAGAAAGTTCTTGTTCAAATTCTTAAGCCTCAAGTTCACACTTATTAAACATCAAAGCAAACAATACTAGCACTCATGCAAGCACTGATTGTAAATGCATCTTGATAAAATAGTAACTGAGATATTCTATACCTGAACAACATTGAATTTGTAGCTACTTTGAGCAGTGGCACCCATTGTCCCCGAAGCATTTCCATGATATGCATTCCTAACCGAAACCACATCATGACAACCGGTATACAGTCGCGCCATCATCAAAGCAAGCTCATTAGCCTCTGTCCCAGAATTTGTGAAGAAAACAACCTTAAACAAAACAAAACAAAATCTTACGTTACATTAGCATGGTGAGGCCCTTACCACTACTAAGCATTAAGCAATCCAAACGCTCTCTTAAACTCTGAAACAACAAAAACATAATGAAAAGCAATAATCTCTGTATCCACTACGAATTGTTAACAAACCTTGAGGTCACCGGGAAACTTGGACGCAAGAGCCTCAGCAAAATCAGCGATAACAGGGTTCAAGTACAAAATGGTGGAATGCTGCAAACGCTTAGTCTGATTAACAATGGCGTCGACCACTTCAGGATGGCAGTGCCCACAACTAACCGTGGCTATTCCCCCAAATGCATCCAAATATCTGCGACCCTTTTCGTCAAACAAATACTGCATCTTCCCATTCACCAAATTCAACTACACAGAAAAAAAAAAGGAAAGAAAAGACCACGAAATAAATGAGAAAAAAACATCACCACAACATAAAAAATTTTAAAAAATCACAGGAAAAGGTAAAATAGAAGACGAAATCTTACTGGTTTCTTGAAGAAATGGTAGAGAGCAGGGCTGAGGAATTGTTGACGTTTCGCAAGGATCTCGTCGGCGTAAGGCCCGGTGTATGGGGGAGGAGTGTAGTCGAATGGGGGCATTTTCGGCAGAATGGGCTCATTTTCATGACAAGGCTGGGCGAGAGTCGATTGTGATGCAGTAGCATAGCGAGTGAAACGAGAGGGTTTAGCCGAAAATGCCCTTGGGAGGATTTCGCGCATCATCTTCACCATGAAAGCCATAAGATTTTCACGTAAACACACAGTCTAAAGAGAAGAGGTTGGTGAAGATGGAACGCGAGGTTCATTGTATCTTATTCGGGGAAATATATGCCTCTTGTGTTCTTTCCTTTATTAATCTCTCACCAATAAATTAATTAACATATTTAAAAATAATTTCCACTAACTTAATTAACATATTTGAAAATAATTAGTGGTGATATTTAATATGGTATATATAATTCTAAAAGGAAATTAAAAGTTGGGCTTTTTTGAGATTTTATACCATTTTTATTAAGGATAATTATTGCAAGAAATCCTTAGTTTAAGGAAGAGAATTTGAGATTTTATTTTATTTTAAGAAATTAAATTTTATTTTAGAATATTTTGAAAAGATAAGAATAGTAAATTTGAGATTGGTATAATATGTGACCCTAAGGCCTAGTTCGGTTAGATTTTTTTATTGATTATTAATACGCATTTTAATAATTATTTTGTCAATATTACAAATTTTCATTTTAGTATAACTAAGTTTGTCAAGCCTTTAATAAATAAGTTTGAATAAAAGACGAGCTTAATTATGATGCCTTTAGTGTCCTAATTGCGGATTAGAAGATTTATCACTAACTGATATAATAGTTATATGCTCAATTAAATATTGAATTATTTTAGATAAACAAATTTTATACCCTAATGAAATTAGCCCTAAGAAATTAAATGTTGTTAAGCAATTATTATAAATGTCCTTAAGATAACACTGTGGATTGCAAAAATATGATTAATGTAAAATTCTTACAATGCATACAAAATTTTAAAAATAATATGATGTAATAATATAGGATTTAAAGGCACGTGCGTCACGCGTTCTTGTTGGTCTGCCTGTGCAATCCTCATGCAAATTTTGTCTGCTTATATATATGATGACGTGGCATGACATTATTGGAAATGCAATGAAAAAGTTCTTACCTACGAAATTGTGAAGATTCCTTAGGAATTTGCCATTTTAGTAAAATTGGGGTCTGACTATTTGGATTGAGTCTGGTAACTGAATCTTGATTGAGCTTAAAAATAGAGAAATAATATTAGAATTGTTGGATCCAATTTAGATTATTTATTATTTAAATTAATAGACGTTGAATAAAATCAAATAAGATTTTAAAATTTGAATTGAGTTTTCAGAAGGTTGACTACACTTAGACTGAGCTGTTTTTCGAAATATTTATGGGGTTAGCATATGGACCGATATAATGTTGTAGGTGAAATTGTAAGATTAAGGTTTGCGTTATCATTTAAAATAAATAATTAATACATTATTATAAATTAATAATAATAAAATATTATATACAATGTATTGTTATTATACTGTAGAAAAATTTTTAGCCAAATTTATCATTCAGTAGAAAAGAAAGTTCTATACATTAATGAGAATCAAACTCATGATCAAAGGTTATTGAATCCCGGTCTTGTCATTAAAACAGTGTCTCATCAACTATTCTTCTAATTAGAACGATATAAATTGCATATAGGCTATAGCAATAGAATCCAGTAAGTTAAATATAATTGCTAGAGAATTTGATTAAAACAGGACATGCGTGATCAATTCTTTTGCCCTTTTCTTTTTTTAATTAATTACACGAGAAATCTTCACATTTCAAAATTTAGTTTGTCAACATAATACATACATGGGACATATTTAATGGATAACATCCACGCCACGCATCTATTACCATATCCCATATAATACAATTATGGAATTTTTCAAGACAATTTCTCAATTTTAATTCAATTCTTAATTGTCAAGATTTTATTTGTTATGATGGTGTTTGGTCTTAAATTAACACGGCGAAAAAATGGGCTGCCCAAGTAGAACACTGAGGAGGAAAGTTAATGGGCCACTTGACGTGGCCCATCCCAGTTACAAGGCCCCAACATATTGCTTAAGTTTGTTTGAGTTCCTTTCTTAAAAACAACAAAAAAAAAAAAAAGAAAAGAAAAGAAAAAGGTATTTAACCTTAGAGGTATTTTGCACTTGGATTACCCTATTTGAAAAAGTCCATGACTCAAAAGTACATGTTTACTCACATGCATTTTATTTTACTTGAATAAGTTAACAATCACATGTCCCCATCACACCACACCACTATGCTATGATTGAATTGGAAAATTTTGCATGCAAACATGTGTTATATAGATGCATGATAGAGACTTTTAGATGAAGTGATATTACATTCCCTGATTAGGGTTCAATTGCCATACTTCAAAGATTTTTTTTTTTTTTTTCAAAAACAAAAGTATTATAAGGATGCATGAATGCGTTAGCAAATTATTTTTTTCTTCCACTACGTGGTAGTTTAGAGAATTTCTTGTATTAATTAATGTGTATGATCTTAGAATGTATTAATGATGTATTGATTAAATATTTTATATTTTTACCCAATATATAATTTGTAAAAAATGATTGGTTACAATAATAAAAACTATTGATCTTTTTTTCACTTCATTGAAAAGATTCTCTTATCCCTCCATGGCTAAACTTACTTCTGTAAATATTTCTTGAATTTGTTGTGCGAATGAAACTAAATTAGTTTCATGATATTTTTTGAGTCCATTTGCAATCCCTAATGCATATTAATGAAGAGGAAGAAATGGCTTTAAGGTAAGTGACATTTATATATAGTATTCCTTCAAAACATTTGCAGCTTAACAACCAATCAAAATATTTCGATTTTTCAATCGATTTTTTCACAAACTCAAGACTTTTTTTTTTTTTTGTTTCAAATGATTTTAATTAGACATGTATAATATTGTCTATCAACATGTGAATGTGAAATTATTTAATGATAGAATTCCATTCACTGGAAAAGAAGATACACATTACCATCATTATTGTTAGTGCATTTATTGACAAAGAAATACAGTAGTAATAACACTAACAAGACGGTCACTAATGCTCATACAAGTTAAAAAGGAAAAGGATGCCCTATGTTTGCTGGTCTTGCTTTATACTGAATGTCGAATATGCTATTAAATTAACCCATAATTGAAGGTGGATCAATAAGAATTTCTTGGACTTCAAAGAAGTCAAGAAAATAAACAATGGATGCTTATGGTCCTAATCTCTTCATGTTCTTAATCATAACTCATAAACAAAAGAGTATATAAATGTGTGTTGGCCTTATAATTTCAATATTGAAGGCGATCCTTTCAACATCTAAAGAGGCTATGAGGTTTCAAGATTCTATATTTTGGTGAGGAAATATGCTATAAAAGATAATTTCAAGTCAATAGGATATAAATGAATTTTTGAAAAAATAACGAAAGTTGATGGAACCATTAACGGACTGAAAGCAACATTATAGGCTAAATGCTTTGATAAAGAAACTATCTCACCTGTTTTGATATGTATATTATAGGAGCCAGAATTATCACGAATACTCAACTAGATTATTAATTTCTATTACTTCAATTTATAACTCAAATCATTCACCAACATGACGTAAAAATAAATATTTTTGTCTGGTGAATTAGATGAAAAAGTATACATGATATAATCAGAAAGGTTTCTATAATTTATAAATAGAAACAAAAAAAATAAAATAAAATAAAATATTCTAAAAATAACCTTACGATTATAACACCAATATTGAAATTATCATTATTATTATATATACTCGAGTAAAATTGCGTAAAATTCGTGCCGAAATACCAACATAAACACAAATGAAGATCATTGGAGTAAAACATTGTAGTGACCTTTTCAAGGGTCATAATTATACATAGACACACTTCTTAATTATTAATTACATAATGTTTGACACTAAACTTAGTTGTCCACATGTGTGTCATTTAATTTGTAACTGACTTTTTCCAGAATAGTTCTGCAATCTAGGCTCTTTGTCTGAATCCGACATAAAGGCATTCTAAAAGTTGAGTCCTACAGATAAGAAAAAATAAAAGGTTGGTGGCATATGCCAATTCGAGGTTGCATGTAATTGTAACATGTTATATTTATATTTAATGCTAATATATCCATTTTCCAGTGGTTTCTTCCCCTTGTCTTATTGAAATAAAAAATTATGATATACAAACAATATATTAATAAGAATTAAATATCAATATAATAATAAGAAAAATCTCAACACCCTACTATGCAATAGAAAACTCATCAACAGTCTATTATATGATAAAAAATAGTCCCACACACTTATGAAAGATGGATTTATGATTTTTAAAATTATGAAATCTCCATTTTGCCATCTGCATAAAGGCCTCATCAATTTTCAAACTTACGAATTTATATATATATATGTGTGTGTGTGTGTGTGTGTGTGTGTGTGTGTGTGTGTGTGTGGTGTGTGTGTGTATTAGAGTACGCATATTTTTATTTGCATTCAACAAATTCATACATTGTCACAATGGCGCATGACCCACCAACATCAAGGAGTCGAAAATGAAATCATTATCCACTAAGCAGTATCATTTTGAATAGCCTGGATTATATTCAACATATTGCCACCGTCCTTTGAATAAAATGGCACCATCTCCTCTTTTTCATATGAGAGGTGCATGTTCAAATTTTATCAGTAATGTGTAGGTCTTTATCTACTGCATAATAATATTTATTTATCACATGGTAGTTTATAAATGTTATCTTGTGTCTAGTTCATGTATTTAATATTTGAAATATGTTGATGTAATGATATTGATGTCTTTAATCGCTACCTCTCAAAGCAAAAAAAAAAGAAGAAGAAGAAGAAGATTGTATTCAACATAACATATTCAAGCAATTACCTGATCCCACCATGTTGGGTAAAAGTAATATCACACCCTCCCCTTTTTAAGGGAAGTCAAGGATTCATAATTATTAATTGTATTCCATAATTAACAATTGAAAATTTATGCATTAATTATTTTTTTTTTCAATTTACTTTTCTCTAAATCCAGTTATAATTAGTTTTAAGGGAGATGCTCGTTAAAATCCAATAATTCTAACTTTATTAATTTCTTTATCTCATATGTTAAATTAAAAATATTCCAACTCCTTAAAAGTCATTATGATCTCGATAAACTTAAATTGAGGTTTACTATCAAAAGAAAAACCCTAATTTGAGATTCTCAAATGATAATTTTTCTACCGCCATTAATATTAATTGTAAAAATTAATAAATTCTAGATATTGACTAATAATTCACCAATAAAACTAGATAAAACCATTGAAGGGCCCCACCGAAAGTGACCCAAAACGCGTAAGGATGTGGATATTTCAGCCGCCTCTCTCATTTTGCATCTCGGTCAAACGCACGAGCTTTGACTATTATGTATATCATTACTTATTAATTTTTTGTTTAATCCGTTATTATTCACAACTTTTCATAGTGGAAATAAAAAAAAAAAAAATTATTGTCTTTATATAATTAAATAAAATGTTTATTATACGACATTTATCTAGAATTAAATGTCATGTGATCTTGTAGTGGTAATCGACCCACCGTTATTGCTATGAATATAATATCAGATAATTAATTAATTTGTTTGTTAGGAAACTAAATAAAATGACAAAAGATTTTTAATTTGATTAATTACAACAAATGGATAATCTTTTTTGTTTTTTTTTTTTTGATAAATATAAAATTGCTAATTGTGCATTCAAAATAAAGGGATGAGATAATAAAATTACACAACAAATGTAACTAAGAGTTTTTTCTTTCCATATTATCCCATCGATAGCCTACTTTTTAGTTTTTAACTTACGCACAATCCTCTCACATTTTAAAGGTACAATTGGCTGATACAAAGCTATATGATAGTTTATTATCTCATACTTGTCGCTAACATAGAGACATATTAAAGTACTGTCCTATTACATATTAGTAAGAAATTTTGTCCTAAAGAAATGTTTCAAAGAAGAATTTGAAATTCAGTATATTAATAATTTCAAGTTCATGAATGTGAGACAATATTAGGTATCATTATAGTTATTTAG
>JACFYI010002230.1:3837641-3851408 GCA_014898755.1 Handroanthus guayacan
GGGTAAACTGCAATTTACCCATTTATTAAAACTATAATGATGACATTATTATAATGTTCCATAAGTTCCTTTGTTGAACCAATTTAACGATATTCAAATTAAATAATAAATATCCAATATTATTTTACCTTAATTTAATTGACACCATCATCTTATCCCATCTTATATACAAGAAAAGAGAGAAAGAGATGGACCTTTTGAATTACAGTCCTTACTTGGTAGAGAAGAAAATTTGTGAGCACCAGAAACACACTAAAGAATGCCCTCAAATTTTTTGTCAGATTTTAGATATATTGGTTTGGTTACTAGGCAGATTGATATGTGAGCATGAAGTTTTGCACATTTGTTATTATGTTCATACATTATGTGTATATTTATCATAAGCTTCTTCATATTCTTCCATTTATTTGAATTGAATAATTTTCGTTGAAACCCCTGATATATCAATTAGCTAAGCTAAGACTATTGATAAACAATTACTACTAATTAAGACGACAAATGGCGATTTTAACATTTTGTAATGTTACATGTACTTGTTAAGCATATGATATGGTCTTATAACTCTATTAGAATTCTACATCAGTTAAGTCTTAATTTGTGGTTTTATTATATGATTTTGAACAATCATCACCTCTTGAAGGTAAATCCAAAGTTTTTTTTTTCAATATGGTATTAAAGACTTCCAATGTTGGACCACCCATTTTCCTTGGCATCCTGGGTGCGCAAGCGTTAGAGGTTGGGTCCATTTTCGATAAGTCCGTGCTCATGTCTAGCAATGCTAGTGAATGAGAACTCTAGCGAAGCTCTAGCAATAACTAATAAATAGTGGATGACATTTTTAGTTAGGAGGCCGAGGTCTAAGTCCATTTTCGATAAGTCAATCCTTTAAGTTTAACATCTATACTAATATAAAAAGAAAGGTCTTTTCCTCTCACAAATAGAAGTAACTTTGTTGTTTTTTCAACTTTTAGCTTTGAACAAAGTTGAAATATAAAAGAATTCATGGAATAATTAATTATTGATGCAGGTAAAAGTGGCAATAATTTTAAAATTTGATAGTTTTCATACCAATATTATTTAATCCAAATAAGATATTTTTCGTAACTAACCCTAACCTCAACTATAGTAAATATAATTTAACCTATAATATATCACAAACTAATCTTTTTATCTATAGATATGCTTGCCAAGAAGGAGTTATACTACAACTCGTGTAAAATTTGAATTGGTCGTGTACATCTAAAGTTACCAAAAATAAATGGATAAAAGAGCCATAAATAATTTTGGTCATCCCGCTTCTTTCTCTTCTCCGTCTCTTCTTCTGTTTCTCATTTATCCCTCTACCATGCAAGCTCTCAACTTTTTTCACTTTCTTCACTTTAGCTTCCTTTCTCAATTTCATTCTCTTGTATTCACACATATGTTGATTGATGAACCCTACCGGAGGATCAATCCGTTTGTATTGATCAAGAATGAATTCTTCTTCAGTCGCCAGACATACAATATGCTATCCGCACGACCGCCGTCCATTTAGAGGATTGTTTTTCGGTGATAGCCCTTTCTCCTTCGACACACCCCTTTTGCTAATACAGCTCTCTCTTTGTGCTCTCGTAGCCGCCGTCATTCAGTTTCTCTTGACACCTCTTGGCCAGAGTGTTTTCATTTCACAAATACTGGTAAACCATGTTATTTCCTTTGAATGTGCGATAATGAATGGAATTATGGAATGTAGTTTAGGGAAAATGTTCTGTATAAGTTTCGGGAAATGGGCTTAGAGAATTGTGAGTAACGCGTGATTGCGGAGGAGATGTTTGTGGAAATGCCTGACTGATTGGAAGAACAAGTTGAAGTAGAGATAAGTAGCTGGTGATACCAAGCTTAGGCTCCGATGGAATGGACTCCCTGTCTTGATTTGATCAGTTTATGGTACTCTAGTTGGAGAAGAGGGTCATAATTTTGCAGATGTTTGGTGATCAAATTAAATCATAAATGTTAGGGTGACTCGACTATAAGTCGATATTGTCCGTCATGAAACAGGTTACGTGGATTTTACACAAGAATGGACTCAAAACCTACTTGTTTAACTATGCTCAATCCTCAAAGCTGTAATGTTTAAATGTTGGATCATATGATTCTTCGTTATTGGTCCCATAGTGTGTGAGTATTCTCGTTGGTGTGGCAGTTTTCTGTATGGCTTTTATCTTTGTGGTAGATCCTCTTTAATTATGACTTATAATACACTAGTATTGCTTAAAGCCTTGTGATTATTTGTCATTCTTATACGCTAGGCACTTGAAACTAACATTTAAGGATCCCATTGCTTTTCATGTGATTCTCTCAAATTCGAAAGTGTTGATTTAGACCAAGGAACTCTTACAAAATTTTGACTAAATTAACACTGACCCAAAGCTGAAAACTGGTAAAACTTTAAGAATCCTAATTAATGGAGTAAGCTAAAACAAATAAAATAACTCATGAAAAATCCAAATATAAGAATATAGATAAGTCTTGGATCATTACCAACTACACTGGCAGGCCCTTTGGGCTACCATCACCTTTTTGTGCTTAATTTCCAGAAATAGAACTTAAAGTATTTGGGGCTGAGAGAATCATGAAGGGTCAAGCATCATATATGTTGGCCATCGTTTTGCTTTCTTTGGGTACTACGTACCTTATGTTTTGATATGCATTCCAACTTTACCTTGTATTACAAAGCAAATACGGTTTCTAAATTTGTTGCTTTTGTGATCAGGCAGGAGTAATATTGGGGTCATCGTTTCTTGGAAGCAACCCCGAATTCAGAAATTTGTTCTTTCCAGTGTCAAGCTTTTACATTGTTGATACATTTGCATACTTTGGTGTAATGTTATTTTTATTCATCATTGGCGTGAAAACCGATCTGAGTCTTGTAAAGAAAACTGGACGGAAAGCAGTGACAATAGGCATCTGTGCCTTTTCAATGCCGTTCTGTCTAAACATCATGGCTGGTCAACTTTTGACCATCTCTACCCCGATGGAACCAAGGCTTCACAGGTCAATAATATGGATTGCATCATTTCAGGCCATAAGCTCATTCCATGTCATCGTCTGTCTCTTAGCTGATCTAAAGCTCAGGAGCTCAGCACTGGGCAGGCTAGCAATATCTTCGTCCATGATTAGTGGCATTTGCAGTTGGATCTGGGTAACGATACTCTTCACAGGGAAGCAAAGTGTACATATGAAGATGCAGCATAGCTTTCCATTAGTGCTTTTAGCTATAGGCATCATGGTGTCTTTCTCTATTTTTATCTTTCGTCCAATAGTTCTGTGGATGATTCGGCATACAACTAACGCAAAATCATTAAAAGAGAGCTATGTTTGTGCCATCTTTGTCATAGTACTTGGGTCTGCTATGTTTGGTGAGTTACTTGGGCAGCATTTTCTATTTGGCCCAATTATTTTAGGCATGGTAATACCTGATGGACCTCCTTTAGGTTCAGCCTTAGTCCATAAGCTTGAGTTTTTCATTTCTTCTATTATTATGCCAATTTATTTTGTTGTTAGTGGTGCAAGCCTAGATTTTTCGACTATATCACTGAGGAACTTTGCCATTATTGAGTTACTTGCACTTTTTGCATTAGTATTGAAAATAGCCGGAGTCATGTTGTCTTCAATATATTGCAAAATGCCGGTTATTGATGCACTCTACCTTGGACTCATAATGAGCAACCAGGGCATCATCGAAGTCATCGTCCTGGGACAAGCACACGCCACTGGGGTAAGTACCATGAACTTTTTAATTTCTTTTTCTTTTTAATTGTCAGCCCGAATTCCAGTCTGTTTAGACAGAAGCATGGTGAAAGAAATTATGACACAACTATATGATTGGATGTTGTGTTGTTACTTCTTAATGTGACGAGATTCCTTTCTTGCAGTTTCTAACATTAATACATTTTGTGTTGCAGCTTATCGATAAACAATCATACAGTATCATGGTTATATCAATCGTCTTCTTTACAGGAATACTTAGTCCAATAGTAAAATTTTCGTACAAGCCGTTCAAGAAATATACAGCCAGCGAGGGGTTAACCATCCAACATGCAGATCCTAATGCTGAGCTCAGATTGCTTGCTTGCATGCATTATCAAGAGCAAACTCCATCCATACTCAATCTCTTGGAGGCCTCCTATCCACACCCACAAAGCCCTATTTACTATTATGTGATCCACTTTGTTGAACTAGCAGGTCGAAGTGCTCCTGTTCTTGTGGCTCATCATCCCAGAATGAGAGATCTGTCCTGCCCGAACGAATCAGATCACATAATCAATGCTCTCAGATTCTTCGAACATGGACACAGAGGTAAGGTAGCAGTGTTCCCTTTCACTGCCATATCTCCTTATGCATCCATGCACGACGATGCATGCTCTTTAGCATCCGAGATGAGGGTATCATTAGTGATTCTTCTGTTTCATAAGCATCCAATGATCCACGTCTCTGAAGGGGAGGCTAGTGCCATAAGGGCTGTAAACCATAACATCATGAAGAAATCCCCATGCTCAGTGGGGATCTTGATCGACCGTGGCATTATGAACTGCACTGCTTCCATATTGTCCCACACAAACATATACCGTATTGGCGTCATATTCCTTGGGGGGCCAGATGATCGAGAAGCACTGGCGTACGCACGTCGCATGAGTAAGCATCCTAACGTATCTCTGACTCTGGTTCGGTTTGTGGATTCTGATATGCAAAGCGCATATTCTGGCGATATGGAGCAAGCTCTGAATATGGTAAACGAGTACAGAGAGGTCGATATGATGAATGAACGATGTTTATACCAAGAAGAGTCGGTGAAAGATAGCATGGGAGTCGTCAGTGTTATTCGAAGAATGACAATATTTTTTGACTTGATCTTGGTTGGGAGAAGGCATGATAATGATTCGCCATTGTTGGCTGGTGTTAGTGATTGGAATGAGTTTCCTGAGCTGGGGTGTTTAGGAGATATGCTTGTATCATTGGATTCGGATTCAAAGGCATCTGTATTAGTGGTGCAGCAAGCGTTAACGCATGAGAGTAAACTGGATAATGCAGAGTATATTAGAGAAGACTCATCTGATGCATTAGACATGCAGAGTAATGATGCTAGAGTATGGCCTGCGCCTCGGCAACTCCCATGATGTAATTCTTTTTTCTTTTTCATTTTTTTTTAAATATGTTAGAAATCATATAAATTTTAATCCAACTCACTGATTTGTCCAATATTCGATCTAGGAATCAATTCAAAACTTTTTCCTCAAATGTGAGACACATGCAATATATCCAATTTGAAATGTTATAAAATTTGGGTCATTAATACCAATACCAATATAAAACAAGATAAAATTCGAAGATAAATATTCGGATTCTTAGGAGAATCATAGTTTATAACTTAAGGTGGGAGAGCTCAAGAATCATATAAACCCCACATCCGTTGCCATATATTCAATGTGGGATAAACACTTGTTAAGATTCCATGCCCTTAGCTGAACTTAATAGGATAATAATACTTCCACACGCTCTATATCCCTGGCTCCCACGTGGGCTGGCCTTATGCTAGCTTTGCCTAGTCGTGGGCAAATACTGCAATGTTGACATCATCATCATCCGCGTTACTCGTTTGCAACTAAGATGGTACTGGTTAACTTTGATACCGAGTTGTCATTACTTTTAGGAAAGTCACACTTCTTAAGCTAACAATTAAAATCAGAGAACCTAAATCATATAAACTCTACCTTAAATGCCCATAGATTGGATTTGGGATAAACTCCAGCTCAAACCATGGCAATGAAAACTCCATTCGGGTTGTGTAATTTAATTTCTAGACCCAAGGCAGATAAAGGAATGGGCTTTTGGAAGCTGGGCCATGTCAGCCCATAAGCTAATTGGTATATTTAAGTTAGTCCAACACAAAAGTCCATCTTCTATTGCAAGCTCTGCGCGCCCCGTTAATGGCAGAGGAGTTGGCCATGCCCTTCTCTCACTTGTACACATTTCTCTAATATCTCAGCTTTTGAGTTGAAATCATTCGCTCTATCATACTCTTGCTCTCAGGTAATCTGTTTTCTTTCTCTTTTGTCGATTTCCGGATTTGATGTATTTAATTTCTTAGTCGACTCGTTAATTTCTTCTTTTGATTAATTTTTTCTTTACTCTTTTGTAGTTTTGTTGCTTCCTTTCTGCAAGAATGGTTATTGGTTATAAATATGCTTATCAATTGTTATTGTTTTTCTGGGTTAAAAACATAAATTCAAAAAATGCAAAAATTATAAGTATTTCTCTCTCTTGCGTTAAGAATTGGAAATATATGAAATCCCAAGTTCATACTCTAGGAAATTTCAGTTTTCACAAAACGTAACTGAGACTGAAAACTTGTGATGCATGATTAATATGCCTTTTGTTGAAAAATATGTAAGTATGAGTTCTTGTTTCTGAAGGTCATTTGAATTCATATTATCATGTGTGCTGCTGAGCATGGACCAGTTATAAAACTTGTTGAGTTGATTTGTGGAATTTAATTTTGTAGGTCTTTTCTTTCTGTTATGTACAGTGACTTGCTTTTGTTGCGTTCTTTCATACAATTGGATCACAAATAAAGAAATAGGAAGGCTGCAATTGATTGAAATTGGATCACAAATGTGATTGCAAGTTAGGCGTTGTTATATGAGTGACTGATTCTGAAGTTCATTTTTCTGCTCGTCAGGGTTCTATTTGTGGATCCACTTACAATGTTTCTAGGGATTCTTGTGGGCTGCCTACGCAGAGAAGACGGAGTGTTATTAAACTCAGGTGTCCAGGCGAGAAATTGCTGACTCCGACTTTCTACATACGCTATTGCAAAGTTACAAATATTATTTGCTGATATTACATCAAGAAGCTACAGAAAATGCACCTGGTATCTCGCCGTACTACATTATTGTCAAATGTCTGGAAGTTTTCATTTTCATATTGTTCAGCATCCCTTATTCATAATCAAAACCAAGAACAAGATGACAGATATAGACGAAAGGACCAAGAACGAAAGGAGGTCAAAGAACCTTCTATTGGTTCTGCAGCTCGAATCCAAAAGTTGATAGCTTCACAGTCGGACCCACTCCTTGCTAAGGAAATCTTTGACTTAGCTTCCCGTCAGCCCAATTTTCGGCATTCCTATGCCAGTTACCACGCTCTTATCCTCAAACTTGGTCGCTCCCACCACTTCTCTCTAATGCAGGCTCTCCTCTCCAGCCTCAAGTCCCACGACTATTCAATTTCACCATCTCTCTTTACTCACATCATTAAAATCTATGGTGATGCTAAAATGCCAGAGAAAGCTCTCAAAACTTTCTATACGATTCTTGAATTCAACATCAAGCCCCTTACGAAACACCTAAACTCCATCCTCGAAATACTTGTTGCTGACCGTAACTTCATTCGTCCTGCATTTGACCTCTTCAGGTCAGCCCACAAATATGGAGTCTCCCCCAACACCAAGTCCTACAACATTTTAATGCGTGCTTTTTGTTTGAACAATGACTTGAGCATTGCATACTCTTTGTTCAATAAAATGTTTAAGCGTGACGTTCTTCCTGATGTGGAGTCATTCAGAATTCTGATGCAAGGATTGTGCAGGAAGAGTCAGGTGAATAAAGCTGTTTATTTGCTGGAGGATATGTTGAACAAAGGGTTTGTACCGGACACGTTAAGTTACACCACTCTGTTGAATAGTTTATGTAGGAAAAAGAAGCTTAAAGAGGCATACAAGCTTCTTTGTCGGATGAAAGTGAAGGGATGCAACCCGGATATTGTGCATTACAATACTGTCATCTTGGGGTATTGTAAGGTAGGCCGTGCAGCTGATGCTTGTAAGGTCCTAGATGACATGCCTTCAAACGGGTGCTTGCCAAATTTGGTATCATATCAGAATATAGTTGGGGGCTTATGCAATCAGGGCATGTATGATGAGGCAAAGCATTACACTAAAGTCATGATGTCGAAGGAATTCTCTCCACATTTTTCAGTTGTTCATATGCTGATTAAAGGCTTCTGTAAAGTTGGTAAAACTGAGGATGCTTGTGAGGTGTTGATTGAGTTGTTGAGGAATGGGATTAGTCCACATGCTGACACCTGGGCTGAAATTTTGCCTAGGATCTGCGAGGCAGACGATGCAGAAACAATGGGAGATGTTCTTAAACAGGTTTTGAAGGTGGAGATAAAGCCAGATACTAGAATAGTGGAAGTTGGTGCCGGCTTGGAGGAATACTTGATCAAGAAGATAAAGACTAGATCAAGGGCAAGTTGATTGTTCATCGAAAGTTTCTGTCGTGATTAAATTTTGCTGCACGACTCTTATTGAGGTTGGGGGCTATCGCCAGGTGTTTTTAGAAAACGTCCAGATTGTTCTGTACCCCCAAAGCACCACCTGTAGGCGCCCGCCCTCCTCTTGTAATCAATCCCTACTCACATGAATTAAGGAGGGGTCTTTAGATCAACTTGTATGTTAAGAGTATTCTTCTACCTTAATCATTGATTTTATAGAGATTGAATCAGCCCATGATGTTAAAGCGGTATCAAAACACAGCCTCTTGGTATTTAGAGGTGATTCCTGTTGCGAGCCGAGGTACGTCTGGCCCGGTGGCCGGCAGAGGCCCACACTGCATGAGGCATGTGTGGATTGGATGGGGGAGAACGTAATGATCCACATCCTGTATGAGTTAAGGAGAGATTCTTGGGCGATCTCATATAGTGGTATATCATTCCCCTTTGGTAACTGACTTTTCAGGAGTGGACGACACCAACTTGGCCCAAGGTGGAAGTGAGGAGTAGAGAATAGAGGGATAGAGAAAACCAGACACAATTAAGCTAGAAAGATTGCCCAAAAAAGTTGTTCCGGGCCATGATCCATTGTCAAGTATGAGCATTTACTATTCGAGCAAACATCTGGCGATGAACACTTGAATAAGATTTTGTCACAATTATTTCTTGTTGAAAGGTATGGAACCAGTATTTATTCTAAATTTACATCATCTGAATATGGATTTATTTTTGTTCAACACATCAAATACTCTACAAATGTGATGATTCTAAGGGTACTTGATTTAGCTTATTTTAAATATCTTCAAACCTTTGTGAGCTTAAGAAATGTCGGATTTTATTTCAAAAATAAATTGATAATTGAATAAGACAAAATTTTGAATTTTATAATATGTTAGTAATTTTTAAATTGATAATTGAATAAGACAAAATTTTGAATTTTATAATATGTTAGTAAGGGTGCTTACTGTAGTTAAATTTAAAGGTCAAAATTTTAGAGTAAATCATGAGTTTTGACATTTCATAAGCCCCTAACAGTCTTATAAGATAAGACTGATGATCAAAATCTCATAACGTCAAACATTTTATAGGTTCTTAAATATTTTATAACATCTCATTCGTTTTGTTTCATTGGATGCTTGAAAGAAAAATTCTAACCATTTGACGAAATAATTAAGTTAATCGACAATACTTCTAATATGAAATTATCATCTCCTAATTATGAATATGCCTAATTGACTTGCAATAGTTCATGCATCTGCACCAACAAAGAATTGCAAGGTATAGCTATTAACGCATGTTATTCCTCGGACCAAGGGTTAGTTACTGTTACTCTAATTGCATATGCATATACATACCTATATTAGATATAATTGCATATATAAACATGATCAATTATGTTTAATTGAAGATAGGCGCCAGCGAAACCATGATTAGTCTCCCGTGTAACAAGGCAAAACTCATAATTAACTATTTTCATTAGGTGCATTGTGCCATAAGGTATGTTACTCTTTGTCACACTTCCATAATAATAATTAAGTTAATTCAACAAGAAGAAAACTTAATGATGATAAATAAGTACATAAATAAATTATTATTTTCCCACTATTCAACGAGCTGACAACTCGTCAACAAACTATGCAATCAGTGATATGAAATATAAGTTGTTAATTATTATTATTATCTCATTGTTAATATGCGACGAATGCTCAAGTTCGCATGTGTAAGCTGATACTTAAATTTCAATTATTATCGTTTGGGTCAATGATTTTAGTTAAGATTAAAAAAAAAAAAAAGTTGAAAAAGTAAAAATACAAAATTACATAATTTAAAATATAATTTTTTATCGTTAAAACTCATTATGTGAATAATAAATGGTAAACATTTTTTGTATAATCTGCATAGTTTTCTCAAAATAAAAGAAAAATGTACAAACTGAAATATAAACTTACGTAAATTAATTAAATATAGAATTTTAAATTTTTGTTGTTAAAATTTAAAAGTCCAAAAATTTAAAATTCAAATAATAAATGGTAAAAGATTTTGTATTAACCTCGAATGTTGAATGTCTGAGCATCTGATTTGCGAAATATTAAAGCTTGATCACCTAGTTTGCGATATGTTACAAGTCGATATTTTTTACATATATTTCGATTGGTGAGAGAATAAATAAGCTAAAAATAATTTTCAATTACCATTCAAAGTAATTAATTCAAATTACATGAAAGATGTTCGAAAATTCACAAGAAAAAGGAAATCTTTTTCTACTTAATTCAATTACATAAACCTCATATTTTTTCTTTCCTCGTATACAAAGGTTAATTTAAAAGAGGCAAAAATCACATAATAACCTTCTTTTAAAAAAGAAAAACAACGAGAAAAGAAAAATTAATTATCCACAATTTGTAAAACAAATGAAAAAGAAAAGGTAAAAAAAAAAAACCCACCAAAATGGGGGAAAAATCGTCTTTTAAAATATATGTTTATATAAAATTCGTAATTAATCCTCCGAAATGCTCTCCAGATTTGGAATCCACGCGCCGCCGCTGCTTCTGCTCCGATCATGCCGCCGGGAAGACGATTTTTTCTCCTGCAACTTTCCGGCGGTGCTCTTTGGCGACTTGCCACCGATAATCTCCGTCAACTTGCCGGCATTAATCTCGGGCAGCTTTCCAGTGGCAATCTCCGGCAATTTCCCGGCGGTAATCTCCATCGACTTTTTTTTACTGAACTTCTTTAAGATTTTCTTATTTTTGTCGGCGGGCGAAGAAGAAGCTGGTATCAGGAAGTAAATGGAGCCCCGTTTGAGCTCCGAATCCGGAGACAGGATAAGGATCCGGCGGGTCATGCCTTCGGAGCACGGTTTTGTGAGGACGTGATTCGGGTTGTTCTTCAGGACCTCGCCGGCGGTGACCCGACCCGTTAACTCTTCTACACACCCGTTTAGGTGTACTATTCGGATCAAGTCTAGTGCTCCACATGGAATAACACAAGCCAAACAACACCTTAAGCTATTGCCCATTATTGAATCTAACTGAGAAATTATACTCACAATATGATTATAATGATGGATTAATTAAACTAAGCCTCTCACCCTTTGTCTCTTAATCTCTTTCTGTACTTAATTTTTTCACATGTAAGGAGAGTTTGAATGTTATGATGGATTGGAGTTTATATAGAAATGGGAACCTCTGATGATTAATTAATAATTAGTGGCGTTGTATTGTTGAATGACTAAAATACCCTTTCTGTACGTTTGTTAAATACGTTTTGTGCAGTTAATTTTTGCCGTATTTTTAGGTGTTTTACTTGTTAATGACTTAAATAAACTTAATTTTGGTGTGTATATTGCTTGTAAGGTTTAGACATGGCGGCAAGGTAACTAGGTGAAGAAATATTCTACTTGGATTTTAAGTTTGGCAACTAGGTAAACGAATTTGGTCTACATTATATTAAGAAAATAAGAATGTTAGTAATTAGTACAGACATATGGTAGATTGATTATACATTTCTTGTACGAATATTATATATATGGGTATTTCTAAAAGTAATCATATATAATGTTTGTATACTTTACTTATCTATATTCATGATTATGTAATTGAAGTATATATATGTATCGACATATTCATACATGTTTTAGATTCGATTGAATAGTCAAAGTTTTACCTCTCAGTCTATTATTATTATTATTATATTGAAGTATATATATATCGACTTATTTATACATGTTTTAGATTCGATTGAATAGTTTTACCTCTCTAGCTATTACTCTCTTTTGCCCTCTCTTTGGACCTGTGCATTATTTCGGCCCAAAGTCAAAATGAAAACTCTAATGAAATTAAATTGAGTTAAAATTAAAAATTTTGCATCATCAATCACATAAGAGTAATATTGAGAAAAACTTAACAATCTTTGCATCATCAATCACATAAGAGCGATATTGAAAAAAAATTCACAATCTTTTTCCAAGTTCTCCTCAAATGTAGTTAATTGGAATTTTGAGATAAAATTATTGGTCATAACTCTAATTTGAGATAAAATTAATGCTCATAACTATAGTTGATAATGATCCATGATTAAGGGGCTACAACTCCAATATTTTGAACATATTTTATCCACATAACTCCAAAGCTTCCAGCTGTCTTTGATCCAAAGGCAAATTTTTTAATGAAGATTGTTGCTATTTCTTTTTTCTTTATTTATGGTTATAAGTTATAATATAATAAAACTACATAAACCAATGTATTCATTAATTTAAAGTAAATTATTTGGCTGATGTTATTATATTATATAGTCATCTCTAATAACTATATTACAAAACTGTTTAACTAAGCAAGTTCGAAAAAGTATGACTACATTCATCCTTCTCTTTTCCCAACAATTTTATTCTTCTTACAATTTTATTTATGTTTGGCATCGCGAATCGTGGGTTTGCCACAGAATCTTCAAGTTTATAGTGCTTATGAATATATTATATATTTTTATAAATTGTTCATCAAGTCCCAAGTTTGAATTTTTAAGTCTAATGCATGGTAAATTCTCAATTATATGGGATAGTTCGATTATAATTAATAAAAATGGCATAGGTTGTACAAGATGGCCTGTTTGTACACAACTAATAGATCAAGGTCTAATTTGAAATCACATAACACGGTTTGGGTCACTGGAGCTCGACCAACAAAAATTATTTGTGCTTACATTGTATTTTGGTTTGCAATACTTATAGTGTGTAGTTAGGGTTATTGGGCTTGACAAGCGAAAGTCCTTTGATATTTAGCGAAGATGCTAGATGAATAAATTCAGGTTGGATAAATATATAAAGTAGATCGTATAACATAAGGTCAAAACCCTATACCTTTGTCTTACTCTGTTGGTGTATTTGTAATGCGGGATTAGATGTCTGCAAATACGTCGTCTCAGTGGTTGGTCATCTGAGTCGAATTAGGTATCTATTTAACCCGTGCAAAAAAATGCAAATCTTGAAGTGCTCAAATATTTTTCATTTGTACCGGGGGTAAATTGGTCAATTCGATCTATTTTTCCATTACTGGGAAATTTTAGCTTGAATTCCAACGTAATAGCAACTATTGGTCCTGCAGTTAATTTAGGATCTCTCAAATAAAACCGTACATAATCTTCTTATAATTATTGTTGAGACCACAACATGATTATCCCAAGAATTCAATGTATGTAAAACATTTATGCAGCTGTTTTGTTTGCAATTGTATAACCAATTGTAACATGTCCCCTTTAGACAATATTGTGATCCCAAACAACCACAGACTTCAAGTTCTGCTGCTCTACTTTTTCCTGGCACTATTTAGCAAGAACGGGAACTTGAGAAGTACTTGGGGGTATTTTGCATGGGGATTTGAAAATTAATTAAAATGACTTTTCTTTCTTTTTTTTTCTTTTTTTAACGTATCTAGTGTATTATTATATTAAAACACACTATTA
>JACFYI010002230.1:3894082-3910135 GCA_014898755.1 Handroanthus guayacan
CGCAATATTAGGAATAATGTTTTAATAGGCTTTTCGAGACTACCGAATTAATAAAATAAGTTTTAGCATATAAGCCGGTCCAAATCTGTCAAACATTAGAAAAAATCGAAAAATGATTTGTTGGTTGAATCAATTTTTTTAATTATTTTTCGTATTTTTTTATTATTTTGCAATTAAATTTGATCATTTTAAGTAATATTTGACTATATTGATGGTATACAACTCGTAAAAAAATGGCCATAAATGATAAAAAAATTATAATTTTTTTTCGTTATGATTTTTAATATTATTTATAGCAATAAGAATATAACATCATACTGATTAAACTATTAATTAAATTAATTGAACCGATGAAATTTCTAACAAGTAATTTCATTTATTCTATTTCAGATCATTATTATTAGTCTCGACTTCTCGAGTCAACAAGTGAATCAAGATGAAAATTTGGAGCAGTGCCGTTGACTAGGATAGACTTGTGTTGAAAAGCGTGTTGTGTGTTATTGAATGTGTTGAATGTACACAAGTCCCTAGCAATATGATTCTCTCTTATCCAGGGATTCCTTTTTATTTGGTCTACTAATCTTTATGATTTTCTAATGATAAAGATTTATGGTAATTATAGCTTTTCTAATGATAAAGATTTTCTTTTTATTTGGTCTACTAATCTTCTGCCTAAGATTAAGTTGTTTGGGTATTATTTTGTCTTGTGATAACTTAGCTACAAAACTTGTTTTGGTTGATTCTGATTGTGAAATTTGTGTGAATTTTCTTGAAACAATTCCTTATGCTTTATTACATTGTCGTTTTGCTAGGCAAATGTGGGCCTTTTCTAATAATCCGCATGATGTCATTTTCCCTTCTTTCAATTTAGAAGCGGGGTGGTTACGTTTTCTACATTGAAAGCTTGATGTTGATATCTTTGAACTTGTACGCACATGTTGTTGGATGTTGTGGCATAGGAGAAATCAAGCTTTAGTTGGGCAACAAATTATCACACATTTGGATGTTATGCAAAAAGCCAAAGTTTTTCTTGTACGGTTTAAATCTGCCTCTGTTGTGATTTCTGTTGTGCTTAATAATGCTACTCGTGAGGAGAGAATCTTGGACCAAAGATGACAAAAATCAGATGAAGGTTACATTAAACTAAACTTTGATGCAGCAATTTTCAAGTCCTGAAAACTGATTGGAGCTTGTAGACTTGCCCGAGATCATTTTGGACAGTGTGTGGCTTGGAGGGCTAAGACTGTGGAAGCCCAATTGTCATTTCTTTTGACATTGTTTGAAGTTTATTTATAATATTATCTTTTATTCCCCCCACCCCCCCAAAAAAAAAACAAAAAGAAATAAATAGATAAATAAAAGAAAAGAAAAAAAAGGAAGGAAGAAAGAAAGAAAGAAAGAACAAGTAGTCATTATTTTGACTTTTAAATTATTAAGTAGGAGCCACAAATCATTATTAGTTTGCGTTCCTCGAACTCTTTGGTGTTAGTATTCATGGTTGATCAAATCATTTCAATTTTCAACGTATTCCCACAAATCAATTAACCTGAGTTGACAATTTTGAGAATTTTTAATGGATAGTGAGAATCCATTTTACTTACAAAGTCCACAACAATAATCTCTTGTTGACTTCATCTTCTTTATGGTTTTACACACAGCAAAATAGAAAAACCTCATCTAGGCAATCTAAGAGCAATTTTGCGTGTGCGAGAGAGTCAATCTCGACTAGCCTTATAAAGTTCATGTATATTGCATTCAGAATCCTCTATTTCAATTTGTATTTCATTTTCTATGTTATGGAACATATGCATGCTAAGTGTATGATTTCCACAGCCCTATATGTTTGTCAGGAAAGAATTAATACACTTGACACAGAATTAAGATAAAGAATAGGAGAGTAAATAACATTTTGGAGTAAAGGATTCCAACCGTACAAAGTGGAGACATATGTAATAAACACTTTGCATTCTGGGACTTTTTGGGTCACACATTTCCAACTTCCTCGCATTTAAGTCTGCTTTAACCATAATTCTCATCGCACAAAACAAGCTGTAAAAAAAAAAAAAATAGAATGTTGCATAAATTCATGTCTAAGGCTTAATTTTTCTCACAATGCAAAAATTATAAAATCATGAATTAGATCACTTATGTTTATGAAAAGAATGTTATAATCCGGAATTTTTTAACTGGTCATTGAAAAACTCTTTTAGAACAACGCGATATTAAATATACAATTCTATGGTAAATTCCTTAACAATGGAATTCGACAAGCATATATAAAACTTACTCAAATTTCCAATCTTCTTTGACAAGCATATTGTATCCTATATTCTAATTCAAATTTCATCTTTTATTACATTATATGGGTCCCTGCTAAGTGTGTAGCATTCATAACCTTGTGTTTTTATAAGAAAATATTTAATACAATTAATATATTTCCAGACAGGGATTGGAAGATAAAAAAACGTAGAGTTTCAAAATACAGGATCTTAACCATTCCACAGGTTGATTCATCATGTTTCACAACTTTGAAGGCTTCGGGTCAAAACCCGGACATTCACAAAATTAAACGCATTCTTATTCTTGATCCAAATGCTTCAACTCTCGAATACAGATTAAAAACAATCACATCGTACTACCTATATGAATATATAATTTTTATGACATGTGTATATCTTCCTAAAGTTTTGTGATGCAATTATGCCATTTTGGTCATTCTTAAGAGCTTACTTACATGGGAATAATGTTAGGAAAGGAAATTATTTGTTTTAATCTCCCATTTAGAGAAAATGTTATTAAGCTATCCGAACTATAGACGTTTTTATACTTTGTAACCTAATCAAAAAAATATTTCACTTTGCCATCTAAACTTTGCAAAATTTTTCACTTTGCAACCTCAGTGTATTTTTTGGTGTATATATTCCATCAGTTGGTGGTATTGTGCAAAATTTCGCGAAATTTAGGTTGTGAAGTAAGACTTTTTCTATCTTAATATTCACACACGTATCTAGTGTGCTAATATTCCAGTGAAATATTCCCCTAAAAATATATTGTGGTTGTAAAGTGAAAATTTTGTAAAGTTAAGATGATAAAGTGAAACATTTTTTTAATTAAATTATAAAGTGCAAAAACGTTCATAGTTCAGATGGCTTAATGACATTTTCTCTCCCATTTAAACGATGAAAAGCTATTCCACTAAAATTCAGACCATTGGATTGGGTCAACCCTCTTGCATAACCCAAAAAAGGGGCACCTAGCAAACCAATCATATCAAAATGGAAAAACAAAATAAAATAAAATAAAAAATGCCATAGGCATTAATAGGCTTTGCTAGCCATTGCGAAATACAATTGGTGGTTTCTATATGATACCCATAATGAAGACCTTATAATAATTTAATATATAAATATAAATCGTTACATATATATTTTAAATGATTCAAAATACAAACAAGAAAAAATTAATGTGTATATATATATTAATATACCTGGTAATAAGCAAGGGGTTGGCTGGTGGTCACTTTCTTTGTGAGATGAAATTTTATTCTCTATAAAATAATTATGAAGCAACAATCACTAAGGTTTTATTTAATTATTTTTATAAATGCTAATTAATGTCACTTGCAATATTTCTATTGTTTGTGGATATTAATTGAAGCAAAGACTTTTTTTAATTATCCATTTCGGACCCATAATGAGGAGAGTGGGGATTGCAATTATTAGAATCATGGCAAATTATTAAATAAAATATTCTCATTAGTACGACAATATTGTTATTTTATAATTTGGCCTATTTTTTAATTGTTCGTGATGGGGATGGAATAATAATGCAAACTTCATTTACTTTTTATAATATATCATGTCACTTAAAAAATAGGACGTATTTGATTATTTTATTTTGGAGGTTTTGGCAATTTTGAGTTGTGGAAAAATCATAATAAATTATCCAATAGAATTTAGGGGACAAGTGCAATAAAAGTCACGAGAAAGTCTTGGAAGCATAAAGCATATGTACCATTTGTTTGGCGGGATTGATATGCAAATCTATGATGCACAAACGATCATAGTAGTGAAAGATTCAACATTTTTTTTCAAACCTATATAAACATAATTTTATTATATTTTCAATCACATATAATTAATTATTTATGTATTTTATGTTTCATCATATTTTTTGAAATATGTTTATGAGTATAATTTATTTGGGCAACAAATTATCACAATTATGTTTAAATCATGAGTATTTATAGAACTCAACATATGTTAGAATCAGTACAAATAACCTAACGTGATCCATTCTATCAAATATTTTTCACATAACTAATATGATCAATATTTCAAGGCTGGATCAGATCCTTTCCACATCTAAGTTCGGAAATTTTGATTTTATTGGATATTGGTTAGGAACCCCTACTCCAAAATGATATTTATTCTCCTAGTCTTTATACTTTATGTCAAGTATATTAATTTTTTTAAATAAAAATACAAGATTGTACGTAAATATTTGACCAGTAATCATACAATAAAATAAGAGATAAATACGAATAGTAAAATAAAAAATAAAATACAAATTAAAATAAAATATCTTGTGCCGAATGTCATGATAATTCTATTGCTACCTACCTCAGATTGATGTATAAACAGTCCAGAAGATCCCATTTGCAGCGCAGAGTGAATCCAAGACCTCAAATTATGTGAAAGATGAAAATCTATGGGAAAAAAGTGGTACACTGAAAAGGGCAATATAAGAGGCAGGGTTACCACGTGTGGGTTTGCAACTTTGCAAGAGGACTCAATTGTATGCCCCTCGGGCAGCAAGCCCCACTACTTATGCCACAACTAGTTTTAGTCCATACTACATAAAGCAATATTGGGGTGCGCCACTAAATATTCATCTCCCAAAATAATATAAAATTAGAGAGTTTAAATACTTATAATTCTTGATCATCTTAATTTTGAAACTCAATATGGAGAACTAAATTGAAGTGGTTTCCATGGTCTCCCTTGAAATGAGAGAGATTTTAGAAGCTTGTCTTAGCAAACAAGAGATTGAAGCATATGCTTTCAATCCTCTCTCAATATAATGTATGTGAAATTTATATTGAACTGCAAAAAAATTCTATTCCAAATTAGTGATTTATTTCTTATTCTGCATTATAAATACATATTAAATATGTTAAATATTTCCTTATAGAAACACAATGTTACGGATATTGTACGCTTAGTATGTATAGTGCAATCAGATGAAAGATGCAACGTGAATTGGAATAGAGAATTGAAGGAAGATTTACAAGTGGTTCAAATCCTTTATTTCAAAATGATTTTATTTCATATTACATATTGTAAATACAAGCCAAATGTATTAATCATTTTCTTATATAAACGCTTGATTATAACACTATATTTAGCATGCTTTATAAGATGAAATAAAAAAATGAAACACTTATCGAAATACAAGATCCAAAATGATTTACAAGATCTTTTACTTTTTACAAAAAATGGCAAAAGATATTGTATTGAAAGTTAAGGATAGTTGAAATAAAAAAAATTAAAAGTAACAAAAAGTTGTAGATGTTAGTTGAGAATTAATTTTTTTAATATTAGAGATTTAAAAGTAAATATATCACTTATAAACACTCAATAATAGTGAACATTGAGCTCAAAATTGGAAAGTAATTTTATAAGGGACTGCAAACAACCCTCAACAACCCCTATTCCATTTAATATTTCATCTCTTATTTACGAATATCTGTCAAGTATATAGCATTCACAATTCTATGTGCTAATAAGGAAAAATTTTATGTACTTAATACGTATATAGAACAAAAAATAAAAAATAAAAAAATAAAATACCATTTTAAAAAAGGGAATTTTATTCGCAACAAAACGATACACAGTAAGTCAAGGCATTAATACTCATAAAAAAGAATGTTAGTACATATATTTTGTTTTATGTAATATATTAAAAAGGACTGCCGCTGCCGACATTGGCATTACAGATAATGTATTGCGTGCAAAAATGATTGATCATCAATTGTGGCTGAAATGTGGCATCCCAAACATCAAAAAGTAATCAAATTAAGTGAAAGTCATTTCCTTCCTCAATTATGTCACACCTGAGTCATGCAAAAACCCTAAAATAGTTGGAAAATTTCTTCTTCTTTTTTTTTTTTAATACTAATTTTATGAAGAATCGCCAGCTATAGGTATGTATATATGCATCTATAATCCGTAGTAATTCACAATTAAGAGAAATTTCGAAGTTAAATATATAAATATATATATAATTATAATAAAGAATTGGATTGTGAGGCACTGTCGATAATACTACTTCTACTGTTTACTGATTTAGTGGCACAGTAATCTCACCACCATCCCCGCCGCCGCCGCTACTACCTTCACCACCACCACCACCAGCCGTCGTTACTGCACCGGAAGAGGCTCTTTTTCGCTTCTTCTTCTCATAAGGTATTCCTCTAGCTTTGGCCTGACTTTCTCTGACTTCTCTAAGATATATTCTCACAGCCTTAGCCCCAAACGGATTAGACTCCGGTCTGCCGCCGTTCTCTTCGTAGGCGGCTCTCAGCCGTCCGATGAGAGCATCAAGGCTGCCCCAAGCCTGTTTCAACGGGCAGGCGCATGGCGCTGGAGGATTAGGCTGCCCGAAGTACGGGCACCCCGTCACGTGCACCTTCGTCTTCCCGAACTGATCTAAGTACTTCAAAAACTCGATCACGTGAGCTCCACTGCACCGCGCCAGCGTCAGCGGTGGCTTGTGGTTTCTAAGGTACTGTTGGAACGTGTTCCAGTCTCGCCGCTTCTGCGACTCGTATCGGCTCGGCGGCGGCGTTGACTCGCCTCCGCCTGCAGAGGCGGCGCTGGTGGTTGTGTTTGACGACGGGGCTTCTCCACCGGCGCCGGATGATGAGTCCATGTCGTTGGAAGGGGGTTTTTGTAAAGTGTGAAAAGGAAAAAAGAGGGATGATCGATGGGGAGTAAAAGGGGGAGCGTAATTGGTAGAATGAGTGGGACGTTTGCGTTTAACCTTACTATAGTGAGACTCATAGAGAGAGAGGGGGAGGGCGAGGGAGATTGGTAACTTGGTATTGTGTTCACGTGGTGGCCCCATGGGGGGATATGACAAGGTTTACTATTCAAACACCGCGGCGGCCCCTCCATTTCTTCTTTCGCTCTTTGCTTCCTTATTCCACAATTTTGAACAATATGTAATATTCTAATGTAATTTAAATTGGAGATTAGGATATTCTAATGTAATTTAAATGGGAGATTAGGAATCCAAATGATTCGAGTTGTCTTATGGGTCGGTTTTAAAAGTTTGAGATCAAGTTCAAATAATTAATTTGAGCTCTCGGAGTCAAATTCGAATCAAATACATTTTATTCCTGGATATGTGAGTCCTTTTTCAATATATATTTATTTATAGATAATGAATTAAAGTACTAATAAAATAATTAAGCTTTTCGAGTTGCAGGCCAAATTTATGACTCAAAATTATAATAAAGTAATTGAGCTCGGACTTGAGCATATATCTTGTGCACAAGTTTGAATCAAACAAACTGAATTAAGCCATGATCAGGTAGGAGTTTGGGCCCTATTTTTCTCATCTCGTAAAACTCAACCTCAAATTTAAGTTCAATTCATTTGATTTGAGCTTGAATAAAGGAAATGATCTCGATTCGACTTGTTTATAGTTTGACTCCAGTTGGTAATTCATCAATAGATGAATTTACTCTTGATTTCTTGATTTTTGAGGTAACATATAATTTGACCTTTTTTTTTCCTTTCTTTTCACATATATTGAGGGAATGATTCTTTCACTATTTGAGTTGTGAGGGATGCATGTAGTTGTAAGCGTGGCAACTATGTCGTCTTGAATTGGTTCGTATTGTGTTAAACTAGTAATATTATAATATTTTCTTCAATTTAAGCCCAATTGTATAGTACCCAACTCAGTAAGCCTCAAATCTAATCCAATCTGAAAGTATTCGCGTCAATTCGTGTTGAGCCTTTCTTTGCTTAATAATTCATCTAGGAAAAATCGATACCATTTTATTTTCAACTAAAAATTTTAAAAGATTATCTAAATATATTTTATCATCAGTTATGATTCATGAATTTACTAAAAATTATCATGCTTGTCAAGTTCAGATCGAGCTGGGTTGAGTTGGTAGATTACCCAAAATTATCATCTTATTTTACCATATTTAGAACCCAGAGACAAAGCCACATGGGGACTGAGGATGGCAATCGTCGCCCCACCCAAAGCGGAAAGGAAATTTTATATATAAGTTCAAATAAAATTATAATTTCACAGCCCTAAAATTACAAAGCGCTCCACAAATTTTGAAATTAATACTTCTATATAGATGGTTATATAAATAGAAAAATATGTAAAGTTTGGAAATTTAATCCCCCAATCAAAATTTCTAGCTCCATCCTTACTTGCATGAATCCACTCGTAACTTTCATGTTAAGTATTGAGTCAACCTAATATCGAGCAAAACCAATAACCTCCAACCAACTCCAACGCAATAATATTGCGTCACGTTGTCATGTTATGATAGAAGTTGTCACCTTGTTCTTCAACCCAAGATTAGGCCAAACTAATAACCTCCAACTCAAATCTAATAATATCATGTGTGAAATGTTGCATTGTGTTGAAAATTTTCACGTGATTAGTCAACTCGATATTGACCCAAACCAGTAAAAACCAATCAAAACTCAATAATATCGTGTTGATTGTGTCATGTCGAAAATTACCATTTTGCTGAGATGACACTTATTTCTTACAAGATCAGGTAATGAATTTGATGTGTTATTTTGTGGTAGCAATTAAATTGTTAAGTTGTTACTTCTATAATCCAAGGACTTGAATCTCACGTGTTGATGAATTCTTAACAAATACAACTCAATACACTAATGATTGATGAGGGTTATTCTAACCAAAACATAGGAGAAGATTAGCACATTGATTGTGTAGCTTCTCTTAAAAACCTACTCGAATTGACTAGCGTATTTTATTAAAAAAAATAGTAATGACATAAGAGATAAGGGAATCATGTTTCAGACTTTTTGGGCACTAGTGACATTACTTTCCCGTGTCCTACGGCATTGATATTAATTAGTGGCATTGAGGGAAATTCTCATTCTACTTTGAGATCCAAGTACTTGTTGGAAATAATTCATGGCGTAGAATGTGGATATATAGATATATGCTATGGATAGAAAATCTATGCATGTGTAGTGAAAATTACCAATTTTCATATGTCACATCGAACTTGCTTATTAATCTTTTTTTTATCAAATTATGAACACGGCTGGCGCGTGTTAGTCATAATGTGAAATCAGTTATGAATGGAGAGTCCTTAATGCTTAGAGGGCAACTTGATTGGCCCGTTGTGAATGGTGGCGCTAGGAACATAAAATACTCTGTTTTATATCATGGATTGTATAAGATGGCAATTAGTCGAGCTTGGGAAAAATTTGGAGCTTAAGCTCAAGCTCGTATGAAAATTATCAAGCTCTTGCTCAAGCTCATCGAGCTTGTAGAATTAAGCTCAAGCCAAAATTATATCCACCAAACATAATATTAGATCCTGGGGCTAAATGTCAAGAATTGGATCATAGAAATCGGGCCATAATCACAGGAAGGCACAAAGAGTTTGTATTAGCCTGATTAGCTTGTCTTGTGAAGTCTAACTAGAAATAGGAATCAGTTCAACATCCTAAAATTAATAATGTGGAGATGATTTGAATTAAGAAATATTGCCACAGGGCTGCAATGACAGCCGATACAGTGGAATACCATGGCAAGAACCAGAATTCAACGAGGACTGAATAAGGAATGACAAATCAAATGCGGGATGATCGGGGAAGTTAACACGAGAATCAATTAAGTACACTTTCCTCAAATACATAAGAGAATCTATTACTAGACTCGATAAGTCATTAGTTTAAACTATTTAATTATTTTTAA
The DNA here is from genome assembly GCA_014898755.1 of Handroanthus guayacan. Lineage (NCBI taxonomy): Eukaryota > Viridiplantae > Streptophyta > Magnoliopsida > Lamiales > Bignoniaceae > Handroanthus > Handroanthus guayacan. The sequence continues at coordinate 3,904,079 of JACFYI010002230.1, forward strand.
CAAACCTTCAATATACATATTTATTTGGGATTTCAAGGAAAAAAAAAAGTGCTCAAAAAGTGCACGAAAAATTGAAAATTTATATTAGAGAAAGAAAAATAGGCTGTCTTGGAATATTTGCCAGACCAAAGTCACTAATTTGGCTTCAACTATAAATTATTTGAATGGTACAGTGATTCAATGCAAATGGATTGTCATTTGAAGATGCAAACAAAAGTCAATAGCAACTTCTGCATTATAAGTGTAGATAAGTCGAACCTTCAATGAGTAAGCCTTGCTGCTCATTACCACCTCTTGTCAGCACCTTCATCAAAATCAGCAGATCCAGTGACTCGAAAATCAAGTTGTTTTTGATGCTTTAAGCGACGACGCTCATCAAAACTCTCCCATCCTTCAAACTGTCAAATTAGATATGTCTCAGTTACAAGGAATAATGACAATGACCAATTATGTCCAAATCGATGAGATTTGGCCTCACTTTAAGAGGAAGTTAGTGTAATTATCAACTATTATACTTCTACTAGTGTCCCTATATATGGGAAATGTCATCATAATAATCCATTCCTAGAAAACCAATTACTAGCGGGAAGAATATCTCACTATATAAGTTGGCCTAAAAATCCCTCCCTAACCATTGTCGGTGGGAATTATTACATTTCCCCCCACCACCTACTCACGATCTCATGCGAAGCAGACTGAACAGGGCATGCTTCAACACCTCACACATGGATCCTGCGTCTGGGCACTAGTAGGGTGCTGCTCCAATACCATTTTGCTACAAGCCCAATCCACCTCGAGAAAAGTGATTACTGAAGGGAAAGATACCTTGCTATATAAATTGGCCCAAGAACCCCTCTATAAGCAACTTGGGATGGGCGTTCATTACAGCAAACCTAGGCCCGGATGTGATCATGCCTCAAAAGCAAATGAAAAAAGATTCCTACCAAAAGGTATGTTGTGTACCTGGCGGAGTAGATCCATTGTTATTTCTGTGCCATGAAGATCCAGTATAGAAAGCTGTAAGCACATTTTAAATATTGTACTGGGCAGGGATTTCAGACCATTATTACTGAGATACAATGCCTGCAACATATTCAAAAAATAAGACACCTGAAACTATTATCAGGGAAGTCTTTCACTGTATGTGAAAAAATCAATCGAGGAATTGTTAACCTTCAAATTTTTTAAGTTGCCAAATGTCTCGGGCAACTCAACCAAGAGATTACATGAAAAATCAACCTGCAGCAAATTAAACTTGGTGAAGAATGTTATGGTGATAAGATTTGGAAAACAAGATGATCTACATTGAGTCTCAACAAATTTAGTGAATCCATTCAATTTTTTTAAAGGAAAGGAAGTTACAGAAAAGGGAAAAAGAAGCAAAAAACAGGGTTGTACCTCAATAAGAGAAACACATCCCCCTATACTTGTAGGGATCGTTTTTAGCCTGCATTCAGAAATGCATATCAATTTGAAGATCAAACCACCATTTCAGTTTAGAAAAGAAAAATAAAAAAGAAATGAAAATGAGAAAGCAATTAATTGATCCGGTATGATTCAGCCATCAGTGCTTGTGACTCAAAGCATAACCAAGAAGAGGAATAACAAAATTTGGATTGCAATTGCTTGTCTGTCACATAAAAAACAGAGTAAATTCTCGAAGAAATGAAGCTCATGGTATGCAAACAATTAAGAGAAAGAGAGAATACTAAACAAAAAATAGGATTAAAAAAAATGTAATTCAACCCATTCCTTCCAGAAGAAAAAGTGCTGATAAGCTGTTTTAACATATCTTCTGATACTTGATTTCTTGGTTAGTTTTACCTGTTATTCTGGGCTTTTAAAACCTCAAGCTTTGTTAGGAGACCTATTTCAGCTGGGATACACGTCAACTTGGTGCTTTCTACATGAAGTTGCTTCAGGCATGTTAAAGCACCAAGTGCAGAAGGAAATGCTGTCAAACTGTAAGGGGCACGACAGAGAAAAGGTTTTAAAGCAGTGGAATAAAACTGCCCGATATGTAGAAATTAAATTATAAGGACAGCTCATTTGGAAATTGAAGGCATATAGAACCGAATAAAAAGCAAAAACAGAATTGTTAAACTCGTAATAGATGTAGTCTTGATAAATCAGTTCTAGTAGATGCAGGTCTCAACTATTTACACGAAAAATAAAATATAACAAGAAACTGCAAGAGTATGAATAAGCATACTTATTTTGGCTCAATGATAGAACCATAAGAGACTTCAGAGATGTTAATCCTTCCCAGCTAATAGACTTCTCGGATAGATGATTTCCATTAAGAAGCAATTTCTACAGAAGCGTTACAAAGGTAATGTGGGTGAACAACACTCGCTCATTTATAAGGTAAATATATTGCAGTAAGAGCGAATAAAGTTTTGTAGACCTCGATGGAGCTTAAGCAGCCAATTGCAGATGGCACCTCAAGTAACAAATTGTGGCTTACATCAAGTACCCTAGCAGAAGGTCCACAGCTCCAGACTTCTTCAGGTATAATCTTGCACATCCCAAACATAGAAGTGTGAGCATTTCCAAAGGTAGAAAAGATCGATCTAACACACCACTACCAACTTCAGGTATGTGAATATTCCTCCATTACAAATAGCCATATCCAAATCGTAAAGAACTTTCTAAACATGATAATCAGCAACAAGTGCAAAATAGTAGAAAATATTATCATTGTTAGAAAAACGTGTGGCTGGAATCCAACACATGTTGGCCAGAGAAAGATTAGTTCAACATTTGTTAACAACAAAGATATATCCCACTTTCAATCTGAAGCGATGGAACTATTTAATTATGTTTGTACAAATATGTTACACATTCACAGACCTTCTCGTTATTCTGCAACTCAGCCCCAGAATGGAGAAACGCTAATAATTCTCTCTAAAACAGTTAATAGCTTTCAAAGATCATTGTTATGTGTTATCGCCCATGACTTTAATTAAACTGGATGGAAGTTGTAATTGTGTTTCAAAGAGAAACAAGCAACAGAATAATGCATTAAAAGCTACTTGAATGCCTCGAATGTTGTCGAACTTGTGGAAATTTAGTAACTAAAACAAAAATTAAGATCCCTTTAATTTCAAGCTCATGGAAACTTTTAAGTACCGTGAGACCGCAATCGGACAATGCTATGACCCCAATGGCTCTCCACCGTTCAAGTTGGCTCTTTGTGACAGGTTCCTTTGTCTTTTCTTTCTTTCCTCTTGTAACACCGGTGACTCCCCTCGCACCAGGCAACACCACTGCCTCCTTTCTTATCGGACCATCCTGTTCAAAGACATGCAATTAACACTCTCACAATTGACAATCCCACCACAAAGCCAATCCAACTCTAATTTGAAGTGTCACATTGTTGAAAAGAACAACTAAAATTAGCGAGCTATATCAATTTCCGGTGTATACGTATACTTGTAAGGAAGAAACAGACGGATTGGTTCTTCACAAAACTTTCATTCAGTTCATAGACACAGAACTAAGGCTCCAATTTGATACCAATTCCCTCCAACAGATACATACCCCTTGGTGAATACCCTGGGAGGCCATGAGCATAATTTTGGACCCATCACTGATCTCCGAGGACGCGAAGGTCAACTCGTCCGACAGAACTTTCCCTGAAAATCACGCAATTCAACGAGCAAATTGGAACCCACAAACCCTAAACAAATTAGAGAAACAACACAAGCAAACAATGAATAAACATAGACCTTTGAAGATGAGCTTTTGCCCTCGAGGGAGAACATTGGTAAGGGTTTGAAGGAGGGATTTAAGATCTTTGATGGTCGAGTTTGCAGCGATTTCAACCGGAATTGTTCGGCCGCTAAACTTTATATTCAGCTTTAATCTACTTTCATCTTCCTTCATCGGGGCTTGGGGATCCATTGTTTGTTCTCCTAGCTGAGCTCACACAGTAACGATGTTGCAGAAAATTGTTAAGAGGGTGATGCTAAAACTTTAAAACCGCATGCTCAGAGCCGATGACCTGCTGGATACAATAGTTCAACATAGATATATTTCATATGAATATAGTATATATATTATTATACATAATATAAAATTTTTATAATAATAAAAATAAGAAACTTTAAGCATGTCATGCAATATTTTTCACGAATTCTATTCATAAAAATCTTCAAAATAGTAATTAAAGTAATCAAATTTTAAGTGAAAAATTATATAAATACAGAAGAATAAAAAATTGGGATAACTGATTGTTCACACTGATTTCTATAACAATTGGTTTTTTCTTTCCAATCGGCATGAAAATTATAAAACTTACTGATTTCTTGTCGAATCTACCTATTCGAGCTAGTTTTAAAAACATGGCCTAGGAGAGCTTATGCAATGAGATATTGCTACCATCGAAAGGCATATTTCACGACAACATATTTTAATAATATTCTCATATTTTCATTTACATGTTAAAATATAATCAATACTTCTAAAATTTAAAATTTTAAGATCTTATTTAATATTATAACTTTCCAAAAAGAAACTTATATACTTCTTATAATATTTGAGGAACACCCGTTTTATTCAAAATTCATCGGAGTTGTCTTTGCGTTGCTATTAGCTGTGTCAAATAATTTTATTCTTTGTAATTTATGAACATGTTAAACTATGTATCGTAATTGAAAAATACAAATATATAATTTTGATTGATTTAATATCTTAAAAACGATCATTTTTAATTAGATATTTCGAGAAATAAATTGAATTTTAGAAAAATACCTACTTTTGTTTTGACAAAATTCATTTTAGGAAATGAAAACAAATGCAAGTATAGCTAGCTCTACAAATGTTAAAATAAAAATATTTTTTAAGCAAATAATCATTGGATTTTATCCAGATAATCCCAGGAAAATGCCGGATCCAAGTGTGACCAAAGAATAAAAAGCCCGCCCTTCCAACTACCTTACCTTACCTAAAACACCACCAACCCTAATTCTCCCTCCCAAATTCTCTTCGATTTCCCAATTTTCTTCTCCTTTTAACCTTCTCTGCTCTTTCCCTACAATGAAATCAATGAAATTTCTACCAGTTAGTACTTAAAATTTGTGAAAAGAACAAGGGCTGCTGTATTTCCATGGCTACTCCACCCCCTAAACCCAAAACCTCACCGCATTTTCAGCTTTTCCTGCAGTTCTCATTCCCCCACGAATCTAGATTGTTCGAAACTCGGAAAAATGAAACAGATTTATAATTTTTTGGCAATTTTTCTTGAGGATTGGTGAATTAACAGTTTCTGGGTTCTGCAAATTGATTGAGTTTTGGAAGGAAATCCATGTGGCTTACAAGAACCAAATCAAGGGTTCCGATCCACAATGCCCCTTCCCCAAAATTCGCCTGTTCTTCCTTCAAGGATGTCCACATCCTCCTCTCCGACGATGAAAGCAGCGGAGATACATTTGATTCCCCCAGAAACCCCTCGATTTGCCACCGGAAGCGCTCTCTCTTCCGCACCCTTTCCCAGCCCCCATTTCGGCAGAATGAGGCGGCACCGCCTGAAGAACCTGACAGGGAAATACGTATCCCTGGTGCGGAGAATAGCATAGTGGTGTACTTCACAAGCCTGCGGGTCGTCCGCTCCACGTTCGAGGACTGCAAAGCCGTCCGATTGATCCTCCGCGCCTTCCGTGTTCCAATCGACGAGCGAGATCTCTCGATGGACTCGCGGTTCACGGACGAGCTGCAGAGGATCCTCGGCCTATCCGAGAAGGCCAAATTGACCCTTCCGAAGGTTTTCATCGGCGGCAGATACATCGGCGGGGCGGAGGAAGTGCAGCGCCTCCATGAAAGCGGCGAGCTGAAGAAGTACGTGGAGGGGCTGCCTGCCGCCGATTTCGGCACGTGCGAGACGTGCGGTGGGTACAGATATATCCTCTGCGTCGAGTGCAGCGGAAGCCACAAGTGCTACAGTGAGAAAGCTGGCTTCAGGAGTTGTACCTCGTGCAATGAGAATGGCCTCGTCGAGTGCCCATCTTGTTCCTGTGCGCCCCTCTGAACTGCTCTCGCTCTCTCTTTTTTTTTTTT
>JACFYI010002230.1:3915529-3939754 GCA_014898755.1 Handroanthus guayacan
GAAGATGTTATACACAGAGAGTGAAAATGCATAGATTACCGGTTCTATATATATAGACACAAATCAGAACTGCAAAAATGGATTATGGCTGCCAGCCATGTTTGTCCTCACATATATAATTCACTTCTTGTTAAAATTCAAAATTCTGAATATAGATAATGTTTGTGACTAAATTATGTGAGATTTACTGAAATATCCTCTTGTACCCCTATCTTTGTTACAACAAATGTTTGTAATTAGTGGCAGGTGCTGTGAATTTTCTTTCTGAGGTAAAAGTAGAATACGTGTAAATTTTTATCTGTATCGAGTACTTTTATATCGAACGACATAGGTTATGCCACGTTAATGTAAAATTTGTATTGTACTGATATGATATGATTTTAACTGGTTGATATAATACACTCGATGTAGAAAAGTATTTTTCATCATTGGCCCACAAGGGTATTAATATTTTACAACTTTAAAGCTTATCCCTAACAATTAAGAGTGTCCCTGATAAATGGAAGCTCAAATGAACAGGTTGTCATTTGTAAAGCAATGAGAATTACCTCCCAAAATTGCCTTGACTTGAAAATTGTTGATATTTTTGGATTAAGAAACCTATGGATGAAGACCATGAGTAGTTTTGAGATGTTAACATATTATTATATTTTTTTTAAATTAAAAAAAAGGGCCTTTAACATTTTTTTCTTATTTAGATTTAAAATTCAAACATAGGATAAGGGAAAATTGTGGGTGCTTGAATTCATTTTACTAATTTTAATTTTCTAATAGCTAAAAGATATACTTATTAATATTGAATATCAAAAGTAACAAAATTGTCACTAAGTGAGTAAATGATATACTTCTTTCATTTCAAACGAAAGTTTTCATTTGATTTGGATTGAAGTTAATTTTAAATAAAAAAGCAAAGGTAAAAGTTCGGTACATATTTATGTTATAATTGTGCCTTAAAGATAATAAATGAGATTCAGTGTTGTCATGATTTTATTACCTTAATTAAGTGGCATTATATATCTATACTACTATACCATGTATAAAGCACAAAACACTTTTTAATATGTTCTCATTTGATGTTTCTAAAATAATCTAGTTTTGTATATCTATACCATATATAAAAGCACCAAACTGTTCGTGGTGCTGCAATTTCAAGAATATTTTCGCTCTCTTATACAAAACTTTGAGTATTTTCATTATTTAACGACAAAAAAAATGAAATATAATATAAGGCACTATCTTCCAATTTACCTTTTAAAAAAAGTAAAAAAAAAACATTAAGCCTTTCAATTTCTAATATAATAAACCGGTTAAATAACAAAAGTATCCTTAGTGATCATTCATGAGTGAACGATAATATAGTTTAAAAATTGTCATGTGTCTGATACATAGAATAATAATGGCAAGAATTTCACAAAAAAAATGTTAAAAAAATAATAAAGTATAAAACATCATATAATTCAAATGACAAATATTTTCTCTTAGGAAAAATGAAAAATTGTGTTTTTTTGGAGATTATGGCGAGGGATGTTTTAAGGAGGATTCAAACTCATATAGACGACCAAATGAACCACCTCTTCTACTATTCGGGAAGATGATTGATCCAGTGACAAATTGTTAAATAATAATAATGGGTCACTGTGGCACACTCAATGTATGTGTTTAAATTTTCTACTAGATAAAATTAAAAATATTTATTTATGTTCAATAGTAACAATTTTTTTAAAATTTTTGAAATATTTTTATTTGAATTTATTATATAGAATAATACGATTGAAAAATAAATTTGGAGAAGACAAGGTTGGAAAGGAAAAAATTATAATTGGAAAAAGGAATAAAAGAGAAAAATAAATATTAAAAAGTCTAAGTAAAAAAAAAATTATATATATATATATATTCTGTTATTTTTATTTTACATAATCTTTGAAAACTGTTATGTAATCATCTTTTAAAATAGAATTAATTTTGTTAACTTATTTAAAAGCATACCAAAATAACTCTCTAATATCTCATACTTTTTATATAGTATAGATAAAGATAATAATAGTAAAAAATAAATAAATAAATAAGATAATAATAGTAACAATAATAATAATAATAATAATTAACAATGTTCAAAACGCCAAAAATTCCGCGCCCCGGCACGGCCGCACCTTCCCGTAATACCGGATTATAGTTGTGCTCCAGCGTTAACCTTACGCCTTTGGTTTAATTTTCCTATTTGATTTCATTCTTCCGACACCCAAGTATCTCTCACACCAACTCCCACAACTTCCATTACCCTCGGGTTTCTCTTTGGAAAAGTTAAACAGCAATGGCGGATGAGGATCCTAGAGAGGAACAGGAGACAGCTCCAGAAGATGAGGATATCGGAGCTCAGGTGGCGCCCATCGTTAGGCTCCAAGAGGTCGCCGTCGTCACCGGCGAAGAAGATGAAGAAGCCATCCTCGATCTGTATTCACTTTACTCTTTAAGTCCTTGAGAACGCTATTTAATTTTGCTCGCGTCATTTCTGTTTCCTGATTAGTTTGTTAATTTTATGGTGAAAGGAATTCGAAGCTCTATAGATTTGACAAAGAAGAAAGCCGATGGAAAGAGAGAGGCGTCGGCATTGTGAGGCTCTTGAGGCACCTAGTCAATGGGAAAGTGCGTCTGGTCATGCGGCAATCCAAAACTTTCAAGATCTGCGCTAATCATTTCGGTTCGTTATCGTATAATACAATGGAATCATATATAAGTTTGGTTTTGTTGGTTTTGGATTTTTGTGTAGATTTGTAATCTGGTTGGAGATTTCTAATATGTTTATTTGTTGTTGTTACTTCGGAATTGTGGAGGCAGTGCTTGCGACAATGACAGTGCAGGAGCACGAGGGCAACGATAAGTCCTGTGTGTGGCATGCTGCTGATTATGCGGATGGTGAACTCAAGGATGAAATCTTTTGTCTTAGATTTTCCTCAGTCGAGAGTAAGTTTGTTCAAGTGTTAGTACTATTTATGCATGCATTAAGCTACAACGTAAAATCAATAAATAAAACTAAAATGAAATACGCACCTCTAAGTTTTTAATATTGGAGATTTTGGTTTGAGTACAGAAATGAGGAAAAGCGGTTAAAGTTTTTATGAAAATGGAGATTTGAAGGTGGAAGTTTTTGAAACTAAGGGGCAGTTCTTAAGAACCATTTGTGTTTGATTAAACATGATTGATATATTATAATTATAAACCTAATTTTATTGGATGTATTAGATAAGTAAAAAGCTAATTTGGAGCTTGAATTTGATATTACACCTGCATATTATGCCTCTGAAGTTTCAATTCCACCCTTAATATTATATTCTTGTTTTCAATTTACTGAAAATCGAAGCATAAAACTGTAAATTACACAATATAACATTCCGTTTAAAGATAAAATCAGCTTCCTTTGCATAACAGTTTAGATTACAATCATTTAATTTTATATTTGTTGATCACTCCTTTATAGAGATATAACTCTATTTGGAAAGGGCATAGGAAGTAAAACAAAGGGCTAAAACTGCTGTTTTATATCCCATTTCTGATTGAGTGAAAGTTCTTATGAGAGATGGACCTAAGGTGTTTTCGTGTCAAAGTATTTATGATTTATGTTTCTCATGTTATCTACATATCATTAGATGATGGAAATTTTTACTCCTGATATATATTATTCTCACTATTCTACGTTGAGTGTTCCTACTCCTTGTTCTTGCTTAGAGATCACCTCCGTTTGACACTATCTCAACATCTTACACTTATCTGTAAAATTAGACCATCCACCATGAGAGGGAAACCTTGAAATTGCCTTTTGGGCCTTTTGTCCCCTCTGATGCCTCATCAGTTTTAGTGACATTTCTAGCAGAGTTTTCTTTATCATGCCTTTTATAATACCAATAATTATGGATGACCCTCCAAGTGTGTAGATATATAAGATGCAGATCAGATACCTCCGGTTTCGTACTTACATATTCACCTTTCAGAAACTTCCAAAATGCGCTCCTTCTTGTTGCCCGTTACTAACAAATATTCGTGCTTCTGGTATCACATTATCAATAAGATGGATAGGCCTACAGTTTGCACCTTAGGAATATTGGTTTGAATTATGGTTCATGAGGACTTAATTTTGTGAATGTTTGTTCAACATTTTAATTAATAAAAAGACCTGTATTTAACAATGCCTGTTTCTCACCATAGTCAATTAAAGCTCGAGCTCTTTCATCCAAGACTAATCTAGTCCCGTATTGGCTAACATAATACTTCCTTGGTACCCTGTTTCCAGCTTCTTCTCTTTTTGTTTGGACATGTCTAATGCTGCGTTAAACACCTTTCTGTGTTTTCAAACGCTGCCATAATAATCTTAAAGGTGTTCATGAGATCTCTGTATCTTGTCACGATCATTGTTGTATCTTTCATTTTTTGCTTTTCTTTTCTTTGGGTTCCTCACCATCTTTTGTTATTTCTTTTTAGATTGCAGAACTTTCATGGAGATGTTCCAAGAGGTTGCCGGATGACAAAAGAAGAAAAAGAAAAGAAAAGATGCATCTGTGGAAGGAAAAAATAAATTAAAAAACAAGCCAAATTAAAGAAACAGCCGAGGAAAGAACTGAGGAAGAATGTCCTACATCAGGCAGGGAGAATTTTACCAAACGGATGAGAAGCCTCTTGAAAAATGAGGCTGCCATAAAAATTTTTGTTTTTAGTCATGAGAAATTTCACAAGTTTTTGGACACCCATTTCATACCGTGTTCCATTGGTCAAATTCTGTGGAGTTTTTGCTCATTAAAAATCCACCTATGGTGGTAAAAATTGAGTCCGTTCTTCCAGCAGTTGTCCGAATGTTTCTGATTCCAGTGTTGTGTTTTGCATTTCGGCCTGGTAGCTAAGAAGGATTTTGTTCGCCTGGAGCAAAATTATGTGGTGCAGAGAAATGAAAAGACTTGCATCCTGGAATAGTGAACAACTTCAAACAATTGATCGAAATGCAATAAACAAGCACCTTTGAGGTTTATGCCTAAAAGACCCTATGACTGTCAAAACATAACAAAAGTAATTTGCAGACGATGAATTCTTTCGCTTGCTTTTCCCATGGAAGTTTACCCGACATTTCAAGCTTTTTATGGTGACGACAAAGACTTTCAACCGTGGTGATGACATGAGTAACTTTTTCTTTTCTTTTTTTTTTTTTTTTTAAAGGGGAAAGATCATATATTATTGATCAAAATTGAATGAAGTACATCATCAAACTAAAAATAATGCCTAACAGCTTCAGGAAATTCAGTTCTGGAGGCAGAATCATCAACATGGAACTTTGCCAAAGCATGGGCAAGCTTATTCAAATTACATCTACAAAATACGAATGAAAGTGACTCAGAACAATGTTGAAGAGCATGGCAAGCTATGATAATGTGACCATAAGGAGCATAGCGTTCCTCGGGCTGATTGAGAGCAGGTATCACCAGTTGACAGTCACCTTTCACTACAACATTGCTCCAACCCTTATTAGTAGCAGCAGAGACTGCGAACGGGGCACCGGTAGCTTCAACCTCAACTGGTGTTGGTCATCCATGTCTCCGTAGAACCTCCCACCAAATGCATTCGCCAGACAGCATGAGAACTTTGCCATATAGGTTCCGTTTCACCATCATGGTGACCAACAAGGTACTGTCTTCCCCCATTGCAGACTGTATCAGTATGCACCGCAGCTCAGGGCAGTGGGGGATGATTATCACAACTCCGATGATGTTTGCCATAGATTATGTGAATATATAATTATCACTTCTGCTTAAAGTTAGAAGAAGTAAATATAATCAAAAGAAAGTTTACAGCACATCACAAGTGGCCTTTACGTTGCTTATGAAATTATAGTTTATTGTATATTAATTTTGAACAACTCATAATCAAATTAATTGCGAGTACTAACTCCATCAAATAGATATCCCGCAAACCTTCCTCGTTGGACAAACTCACTACTTTCAATATTAACTGAACTTGATTAATTAAAAAAATTAAAGATTAAAAAAAAATTGATCCCCATTAATAATTTGTAAAGTACTAAATGATCAAAATTATTGTGATAACCTCCACGTTGTGAAGGAAATCTAATAAAAACTTCATATTTTATAGAATTATTAGCTTCTACATATGATTTAAGAATTAATTTAATAAAAGTACTTTATCATACATTTTCAATAATGTTTATTACCAAAATGTTCATTTTTTCATACATATTTTAATCTATATATTTGCATATATACATATAATCATTATGTCTGCATACATGTAAATCATTTAAAGATTTTGATGCTTATAGGTGATTTGACATCTACGGTAAAATCTATCTCCCTTCCAAACATCATTAAATATTTCTTTATAACGATTTCCACCGATCACTGCACGCATAATCAAACATCAATTACATTCCCCAACCCCCAGTCAAAAAGCCACTAACACCCAAATGAACACATTCTCATTTGCTTTCTGGTTATACCGGATCAATTGTTTCTTTATGCTATCTAAATGAACGCTTAATTTTAATTGGCAAGTGAACAAGAATATAGATTGCAAATTGTCACCCAAAAAACAGTTGAAGATCATGTCAATCAAGATAAACGTGTAGAAACCGAATGATTATATGCAGAATCAACTCAGTAAAGATTAGACAAGACCACATTACTTGTTTTCTCCCGAACATCTGCAGCAACAGGTTTTCTACATTAGGTTTTAGGAAATCAATGAAATACATTTCTTTAGGCCAATAAAATAAAATCGTATAACACAAACTGATATGTCCACAGATTATATTACATGATGGCACTTTATGTGATAAATTAAAATGGCTCTCCCCTCTTGGTTAGGAGTCTGTGAAATTGTCATGCATTGGTGGGAGAAGATTTTCCAGGAAATTTTTGAAAGTGCACAAGCTTACGCATTTACGAGGCTTATCTAGTTCAGTTGAGAAGAAGAAAAACGAAATCCAGGGCTGAGCCGAGCAGCAGACAGCTAGGCAAAATTGTGTCTTTACAGGCCAGAAAACTGGAAACTACTGCTTTTGTACCAGGATGACAGAAAAACCAGTGGAGAGCTTTTGCATCTGATCTTCCAGATCTTCCAGATGAAAGCGCTCGCCCTCATATACCCTTATAGACTCCTGTAATCTATAACTGTAACTTCATCGTCTGGTGCATCCAGATCATTGTAGCTACAAAATTTATAAATATGGGTAAGATTCTCATTGGAAGTAAAGCAACAAAAAAGAATAAAAGATAATAGTGAAATTGTCACATGACGACTAGCATGAATGCATTAAGATGCAGAATCATGTGATTGCACAGATGTAACTGGGTTTCAGAATTTGCTTCTCAGTCAACTCCACGATAACAAATGCAATTTATCTGCAATTAGTCTTCCGGTGGAAAACTATTTCTAATTCTTTTCTCTTTTACTCTTTTCATTTTATTTTCATATACATTTAATCATATAGTATATTCAAGCAAATATATAGTTGAAAAAAGTACATCATCATAAATAATCTTAAGGTTATATCTACTAAAATTTTAAGTACACGCCTTAAGGATGTCGCCAACACTAACATAAACTTATTCCAATATGTTAGTTTTGGGGGCTGATTAATTAAATTTAGTATTAAGATGCATGGGTATATGGGCCATAGTTGGTTAATCCTTGTCGTACTCCTTGTCAGCGGGAAGGCTACGGGAGCAACATGGGCTCCCAAACTCATCAATAGTCTTCCGTTTATTTAATTATTATAAATGGTATATTTTCAATCAGACTGTGATAGGTTACAAAATTACCTAAGCTGGTAAGCGCACAGCTGACCATGCTTTTAGCTTCAAGTTTAATTTTCTGACTTCCACGCACAAAACAAAAGCAGCATAAATCTTTTTAAATTTAGCCAAAAGCATGAGGGTGCTTAATTTTAGCATATCAACAACTATTATTTTCAGTAGCTGAACCAAAAAGATATGAAGTAAAGAAGGAACAGTTACCTTCGCAAGCGCCTAGGATCCTGTCGAAATGTAGGAGGTAAAGCTATTACCGGGGCAGGTCCACTTGACTGGGGGCCTAACCTTCCATTTCTACCACCGTCAAATGGAGGTCCTCCTTGATCTCGCATCATTTGCATGGCAACTTCAGGAGGGGCAGGAACAAAAGGCCCCAGTGGTCTGCAAGTAATGACCACATGTTCATAAACCAATAGATAGAAACAACTAAATTTGAATTCATAATAGTAACAACCATTTCCGTTGCTACACTAAAAGAGGAAAGAAGGGGTGAAAAACACCTCAAGAAAATAGGTATCGAACTTACCCAGCTCCAGGAACAGGCATTAGCAGGGGAGGATGTATTTCTGAAGCGAAAGGGGCAACAGGAATGCCAAAAGAATCAAACATTGGTCCATCTGCACTGTCTCCATGAGCGCCATCAGCACCAGACGGGAAGTCCCCAGTTTGGGGATTTTCCAGTCTGTCAAACCGTTCATTGAAATTGGCACGATTTTCCTGCTCTCTGCGGCTTCCTCTCTCATCTTTCAACCGATTATCTTGTCCAGGCCTACGTCTCAGTAGCTTCTCCTTCTACAAAAGAAGACATGCCAATAAAGCCAAAATGTATTACGGAAACAAAGTATTATAAGAAATATATAAACAGTACCGGAAAAGATGGCTGCATGACAGGTGTCCCTCCAGGTGCATTTTTGTCACTGTAATAAATGATAGTTACAAACGTTGCTGAAAAAATACGTCATAGGCATATAACTATTATTCAAATGGTGGCACTTACTTCATGTAGTTCTCAAAGTACAGCTCTTCACGCACTTTCGATGTCAGTTCCATAACAAGTTCTGGGTGTTTCAATTTTAGATGTTTCTGCACAAACTCAGCAGCATGAAAGAGCTTCGTACAACCTTTTGCTCCACATCCATACTTCCAGCCATATTTTTCATCTCTAATTTTACGGACGTAGGGATCCAAAGCTTCAGCAGCAGCACTGTCTATCTTCTCCTTTGCAGTCATTACTTCCAAGGGATCTGAACCCTTCAGCCTCTCTTGCCAATGAGAGTCTAATCTGTTCTCCCACTCATCTGCATTACCACTTGAGTTGGAGCTCTTGCCATCCACCCTAACATGCCGGAGGCCTTTAGCTTCACTTGATTCAACCAACCCATAATAATCAACCCCATGAATGCGCCAGAGATAAGTGAGAAGGGTGTCCAGAAGCTCAATTCCCTCAAGACCTTTGATTGTAGTTGAACCCCGTATGATAATGACAGGACCACTAGAATTGCCATGAGATTTATCTCTGCCCATTCTATCACTATCAGCATGACATAAAACATTATCCTCAATTCCTTTTTCCGAGTCAAGTTTCCTGACAAGAGCCTGTGCTTGTTCGATGTCGACCTGGATTCGTCTGGGCTCAGAACAGACTGGATGAGCCTTCGAGGCAGCAGAAAGATCAGGCTCTTCCGCAACGCCCCGACCATGCCGCCTTCTTTTGCTGCCCACATCTGCTTCACCATCAGAATTAGGCTCGCTAGCCTGTTCTTTGTTCGAGGAGGAGGGTGTGACATTAGGTCCTCTGAATCACATAAAAGATTCATTCTGATTAATATAAGCATATCAAAATTGTTAGCCTACCTAAGTATCAAAGCCTCAAAACTTTTGGAAGCAGGTCTTACAAATCTAAAATACCACTTTGCAGATCAAGCTGAAAATCTTTTGCCAACTTCCTCGCAACTTCATTCCTTCTGCAAAGCCATAGACAAGATATTTCAATATAACCCAATGCAAGCCCGGAGTGGGCACTTCTGAGACAGTTCACAGATAATGAAGAACTAAAAGCCTTAAGAAATATGCTCACCTTTCTATGACAGCAAGCAGGTTTGTGGGATGATACTTGTCCTTTAACCTGAATAGACAATCTAGATCATGTCAGGCACAGAAAGCAGCGAACTTAGTAAATAATAATAAAAGATGGAGTGTACCATTCTTCATCTTTATGTGAATTGAAATAAGTTCTTTTCTGAGTTGATATGTACTCTGTCCTATATTCTTGATACCTGATCATGCTCAACCGATTAATAGATAAAGAAATAGAAAACTAACATAAAGAGCAAGATAAACAATACTCGGAAAAGGAGCCAACCAAGTGAAATTAGATTAAACAGCTATTACTCTAAAAGATTCCCAATCTGACCTGCGCTCTGCTTCAGCTGGCAAAATATCATCTTCAAGTTCGTGAATAAACTGCTTATAAGACATCATTCCTTCCCTAGAAAAGTTGATAAATTACATCATTCAATCTATATAAGGTACGACTTTGCAAAAAACATGCAGGAATAAATAAGGTGACGAAGACAGAATTTGCTAATGCCTGTCAATGATAACAATAATATGGAGTGTCTAACTTTAAGCACACACTTATTAGATGGTAAATGTGTCTATCTCATATATTCATTTATCATACTGAGGCACAAAAAGGTTATTTTTAATAGTTAAAATTTTCAATATACCAAATACGAAAAACAGTAAATTATTTGATAAAGAACTTAAATTTCTAACTGTATATATGTATATTTTCTTGAATAAGTTATATATGTTTCGTTCATCTATTCATAGAGATACAAAAGATATTCTTTTTCTAAAATACATTATAAAAAAATTCAATTAATTTAAAATAAACATGTCAATGAATATAAACATTCTATATATGTAAGCACAAAACAATTCCATTTTTGTGTGTGCAAAAAAGTAGACAAATCATGCAGAGATAATAAATTTAATGAATTTCTTGTGAAAATAATAAGATGAGGATACCCTAAAGGATTCTCTTCCACATTTCTCATGAGTTCAGCAGTTTCATCAAGACAACATAGGATCTAGAATTTCAAAAATAACTGTTCACAACTAGGCCAATTGGCTTAAAAAAAAAAAAAAACAAAAAAAAAACACAAGAAAAAGAAAAAGAACTAGGGCAATTGAGTGGAAAACATACATGTGGATGTACCGTAAAGCTGGACAATATCTGGATTTCAATTGAAGGTGCACTAATGAAAAGAATCCAGTAGGATAAAAAACGGTGCTTTAAAGAAAAAAATAAAAATATACCCCCACAATGTAAATACAAAATGCATGATATGTACCTTTGGGTTCCCCCAGCACCAAAAGCATCAGCAAAACCAGCACGACCAGAATCCCAATCTACAAAAGAATGATAAAAAAATATAAACACAGAATAACAAAAATTCAAATCAACAATTATCTAAGCTGCCGTGAACAATAACAAACAAGTTTAAGCCGCCACCATATTGTCACTGAACTGCATGTCCAAAGGTAACAAAACTAACTATTCATTACCCTTGAGCTGTTTAAGACAACCCTCATAATTTAGCCCTGAAAAAAGCGTCTAGCATGATCCCACATCAACCACCCTTCAGAGGCAAACCAATATTTTTGGGGGCAAAAAATTCCTACTTCTATACTTTTTGTTTTTAACATCATCCTATAATCCACTTACCACAAATATTATAACTATAGATCTATCTATAACATCTTGATTAGTTTGGTTCAACAGGCTACCAAGACATTTAAGTGAATTATTAAAGGACAACTGGACTTTTAACCCTTCCAATCATATCTTCATGCACCAATACCAACAGTAACTGTGTATGCTAGGGCCGACATTTTTATATTTCTTACTTCGAGGCAACAATAGACTTTAAAATACAAGAAAACCATTACCTAATTCAATTTAATCATAATTATCACTTGCAAGCTTAACAAAATAATTTTGAAAGACATCACCATCTCAAATAATATTTCCTTATATCCAACTCCTCCATTTCTATCATATAACTTCTTTGTCATCAAGGCCTAATTTTAGCCATCCAACACCGGTATTTGGTATAAAGTTCACAAAGTTAGAAGTACTGGCTAGGGGGTTAAAAAAGAACCACAACTCCAAGAAGCAACTTGGATTTCATCCCCAAAAAAATCATTTTCTCGGTGAGAGAATCTATATCACAGTCCATCTAAATTTAGTAATTTGTACAAGATGTTCATGTAAATATATTGCCTGATAATCCTGAGGCTCAAAGCACAGATTTCAGAAGAGATAATATCAACCAGTTAGCCTCCAGAAAATCTATACAGTTACTACTCAAAGCAATAGATCCTAGCTAGTAATAATTAATCACAAGAAAATTTCCACTAAGAGGGAAAATGAATTGGGACCTGATCAATACTATTTGTCTTCACAAGATTAGTTAACAAAGTGCAACTCAAATGCATGTGGTGTTTAGTTATCAGGATTGATATTGCGTTTTTATAATCCTGCTCAAGCACTAAAACAATAATACTAGACAAATGAACTTAAAATGGTGCAGACTATTGCCTTGGCCAAAGCACATTCTACAATAGCTCGATCACAATGTCAATCGCATATGAAATACATTAATGGTCATAGCATGCAGAGTACACAAACAAGGCTGAACTACTTAAGAATGATAGAGCTGTAGAAGATAAGGCAGAAAGATGACCAGATGGACCACCTTGGTAGCCACCAGATGGTCTGCCCATATACCGACCATGAGGCCTTTCATCAGGGTAACCAGGTCTACCGCCTATGTCACGCTCGAATCCACCAGGGTAATCAAATCCAAACCTGGACCAGAAAAGTACCGTTATTAATTGGACACAATTCCACACCCAGAGACAATGAGTTCATCGCGAGGGGATTAAGACCATACAGTCAGAATTACAAGTAAGTGCATTTTTATTTAGCAGATAACATGAGATGATGAGAATTAGCAAGATTAGAGGTACGTATCATTTCTAGCAGCCAATGTACAATGATACATACAGTTGAACATGCATAATATCTGTTATCTCAATATATAATTAGGATTTATCTCAATGCATAAGCTGTGCACTATGATGTTTAAAGTTGGGCCCAATCCAACTCATGACACTAAGAGGCATGAAAATTTTGGCTCAGCATGAGAAAACTACGGATCTTCAAATGTGCATGGAACATCTCTTGTTAACTTGTAAAAGTTGATGTGCACTAATAATTGTCAGATTCGGAGTTAAATATCAACGATTAAGATGCGTACGCATTTCGCTTGCGTCTCTTGTTAACTTGTAAAAGTTGATGTGCACTAATAATTGTCAGACTCAAAGTTAAATATCAACGATTAGGATGTGTACGCATTTCGCTTGCATGCAACAATATCAATGATTAAGATGCACATGCATTTTACTTGCATGCAAAAATCCATTTATAACTGTCCTGTGTATTCTCCAGCCTGTTCAAATCCGAATCAATGCCTAAGATGTGTGTGCATTTCACTTGCATGCAAACATCCATTTACGACAGTTCTAATACTCTCCAGCCTCTTAAGATTGTGCGCATGTATAACCAACACGATTAAACACCTCAGAACTACAAAGATGTTCAAAAACGCATGTGGCACACATAGGACTAAAATGAAATATGCATGAAGCACACTCACAACACAGCCATGTATAATCAACGAAACCTATTCCACTCTGTCCAAATAACTAAAAATCTAGCTTGTTAACAACCACCTCCCCCACCAAGCCTCAAGTTGGTCTAAGTCATTAAATCAACATGACTAAGCTGTTGTCCGCACAAATCATAGTTCATATGCAAGGCAATGAATCAAATAAGAAAATCACCTTCGGTCCCCTGGCCCATATCCTCCTCTAGGACTCCCTCTCCTTCCGTTAAAACCATCCTCTCTCCTTCTCTTATAAGGTGGGAATGGGGGCGATCGTCCAGGGGGAGGAGAATGCGGACCTCCTCCGCGCCGGTCTCGATAAGACGGCGGAGGAGGGCTGGGAGTCGGCCTCCCCCGCTTATGATAATCCCTCTCACGTGGCAGAGGTGGCGGCGGGGGCGAGCGATTGCGATCGTAGTATTCACGCCGAGGTGGGCGGTCAAAGTCCCGGTCATCGCGCCGCTCTCGGGATTTGCGCTCGCTGTCTCGGATGCCGCGTCGCGGCGGAGGAGGAGGTGATGGAGGCGGTGATGACGTAGAGTCGGGGACGGCATCGACGGGATCGGTGGTGGAGGGCTTGTTGTTATTTGGGTTGGCGTTGGTGTTTCGGTCCCGGCGACGGTCGAGGTTTTCCACGGTGGCGTTTAGTACTTCAGCCATCGGCGGCCCTGAGATTTGTGTCGAAGCCCTAATTTGCTTCTGGGGACTAACAGTGGCTTCCAGATTGGGGGGTTTCTCGGATGAGAGAGAGGAAGAGCGGGACAGATGTTTAAGAGATAAATGACATAATTACCCCAAATTTCTACTATAGCATGATTTTACGTGCTTTGAAGAAGAAAAAACAGCATGCACGGAAATAATATGTACGCCTAATGTTTTCGTATCAGTGGGCGACGTGTGTTAAGCTTGATGCGATCCAAAAGTAGATTACAAACTATTGACCTATTGCTAAAATTTGCCGAAACATTATGGTAGTTGAAACTTGTGAATGCTCGCAGAATGTACCAATAAACTATGCATTTAATAGTATTGAAACCATTGAGTAAAACTCATGGACGAACAATAGCAATGTTCTGAAATGAATGTTGGGCACAGGACAATGGGCACCAAGCATATGGGCAAGCGTGCTGTGCGCAAGGGCACCGTGTGCTAAGTATGTTGGCCGAATGACAAGTACGGGACTCGGGCACAATAAGCTCAACATCATGTCAAAATTTTTTCTATGTTGGAATTCTACTTACAATACGTGTTAGATAAAAATCTTACTTGAGTTTAACTACTTGACAGGGCTTAGGGCAAGTAGGTGTCACAGGGAATTTGTACTTAGACAAATTTTTTGCCTAAAACTTGTCCACTGTACGGCCTAGTCGTTCCAACGACTAGTCAGCCTTCGTAAGACCACCCGACGGATACTTAGAATTTTTATGAGTTTGAGAGAGTTAGCACACTCAATCGAAATATGTATATAGGCACGATGAATCACAGGAAAAACTCTCAACCTTATATTTTATTCCTCAATTTTAAGTACAAGGGGCCAAGACCTTTACACAACACTCAAGTTTTCTCTCTATGAAAACACACACTTGAGTTGTGAGATCCTTGGCCTTTTTATAGGCACAAAATCAAGTCATAATCCTGTTATGATTCAAATACGTAATAGACAAAGTCTATAATTACAAGGAATATCAAAATCTATCAAAGATAGGACTCCTAAACTAATTCATTCTCTCAACTTGTCCACGTGTTGGAGAATCCTTGTCCCGCTATGAGTCATCCACAATCCATCTTTGATCAAATTTAGCTGCAAACCTACTTTGCCACTGATACAATCTAATATTCTTTCTTGTTCTTTGACTTTCATTTTTTCCCACGTTTGATGCCTATTGAGCATTTCTCGATGTTGCTATTATTCGCGTACATGTCTTAACCGATGGTGTCGATGCCATTGTGCGCATCACCCGTCAGCTTGCCTACACGTCGGCACACTCCGCAAGTGCCCACAAGCTTCCGTTATCACAATTTTCGATCAACCTTAATTTGACATGCCAACAATCCGCAACTTAATATTTTCACTACCAAGCCGACACACATCGCCCATTAACACGTGAACTTGCCATGTCAAAATTACCTGACGTAAAAAAAGGCTAACAGTAAAACTCTAGTTAGAACTTCTCATTTGCTTATAATGTTTTACTTGATTATATCTCGATCAATCATAATTATACATGGACTTCTCTTGCAGTTGGAATGTCAACTACTACTTTTAAGTATTATTATAAATACTCTGAGTGACTTCACACCTCACAAAAAGTACTTCCATAAGCTAAGATTGGAAAGAGATGAGAGTACGATATACAAGGTTGGTTCCAATGTGATTTATTTGTGTGAGTAATAAGATTATAAAGTTGGAAGGTAAACTCCCATAATTCATTATATTATATTTACTTGATATTATGTGGTGAGTTTTTGCTTGTGACTAAACTCTATCTCTTTAAACTTTGGTACTTTTTGGTGCACAAGTTAGGTTAACTGGTTGTGCAAGCAACTAAGCCACACAACAGACAAGTTTTAAACAAAAAAAAATTACCTAATTATTTAACCACTCAAACATCTAGTTTGGCGAGATTTTTACTAATATGATTATATTTCTTATAATAATTATTATGTATTCTAATGGTTATTTTCTCTTCATCAAATTATTTAGTTGATATTGAAATATTTCATTTAAAAGTAACTAAACTTGAGCTACTAATAATTCCCACGAGAGAGGTGTGTTTAAAATGCGGGCCAAGAAATTTGCTGCAAGTTGGTGTTCCAGTATTGGATTATTCTCGATAAAATGAGCTAGATCAAGTATTTTCACTCCAATCAAACTGGCCCTTAACTTTATGAAAAAATTATATAAATATTTCTTCTAAAATTATGGATCATATTTTATCCTTCTCGGACTCTCAAAATAAGTGGGTTTGAAAAATGAGCAAAGGTATTTATATATAATGAGTTGAGTCCGAAAGTTTGTTTGGGTTGGATTCATTAAGTATTCAAACCAACATGGGATCCCCTTTTTCATCGAGACTAAATATTTGGTTGGTGTTAAAACAATAAATATGTATATAAAATGTCGAATTACTCCAGCTCGAATCTTATGCTACTTGACTGAAAATCATTAGAAGTTGATTATCTAAAAGTAACTAAGCTTGTTTGGAATATCTCATAAGTTTCTACATCTTTTGACTATATCTTTTGAGATGATTTTGATTATACAGAACTTATAAAATGTTATATTTTATTTTCAAAATAAGTTATTCAAATATTTGAATAAAATAAAATCTTGAAACTTGTGAGATGTTAGCAATAATAATTTCGTAATTAAAGTATAATGATCATGATATAATTTTAAAAGAAGTTAGGAACTCTTTATTTTTTCCGTAAAAGCTTATACCATTGCGACATCTCATTTTGGAAGCTCATAAATTTTTTTTTTTGAAAAAATATCAAGCACCTTATAAGATATTATAAGCTCTCAATCATGTGATAAGATTTTTTATAGAGGTTATAAGCGCCCGAACACCCTCTTAATTACGTGTAAAAAAGGGATAAAATCTCAAATTAGAAGCAATTGAGGGCATTAATGTCTTTACATGTTGCATGACCCCTGAGTTTTGTTGCTTTACTTAATTTTACATTTAAAAAGCCTTGATTCCGAATTATTTCATAATATTCAATGCTCACAAAATCCCCATTCCTCACCTGAATCCGGTCTCCAATGAAAAATTCTTGCTTTCTTCGTTTAAATAATGCGAGGCACCCTGTATAAGCTCGAAATCCGATTGAATTTCGTTAAGCGAAAGCAATAAAAAGCAGAAAGTAGGAAGAAATAATGGCGGGTGGAAATTTCAGCATCAATGCGGAGGACCTATCAACGATCGGAGGCATAGCCACAGTGTCCATCTTGCACTCCTTCATACCCACACACTGGCTGCCTTTCTCCGTTGTTGGCCGGGCTCAGAAATGGACGCTCTCGCGTACTCTTCTCGTCAGTAAGTGATACTAGTAATTTGGGTTGTTTTATGCGTATTTCTTTATCGTTTGTTGAGATTAGATGAAGAAAGTAGTGATTTCGTAGTAGGAAAGAAAATGGTATTCTGGGTTTTGTTTATTTTGTTGAGATCCAGCCTGGCGTTGCTTTGTTTCGGGACAATAATTAAGAGTGAGTTTGGTTTAGGCTACAGGATCAGCCATTTGTGTGAAGTGTAATAGTTTGTTTGGGTGGTTTATATATGCACAGAATCTAATTCCATGCTTGTTATGAATATGTGGAATGTTGGTATGTGGGGTTTATAGAGATCGAAATGTGGTCGAGGATGACTATTGACTAACTAGTTTTAAGGTAAAATCTGTTAAAAAGAGTCTTAATGATGTATGGTCTCTGTAAAACCGGTTCTTTGGGACATGAGCATGCAGTATTGTCAATTGCTTGCTTCTTGCCAAATAGGAGGTTTGATCTCAAAATTTAGCAAAAATCATGTGCAACGATATCTGTTTTGGTGTTTGTTAAATCCTACATGAAGCCTATACTGTTTGGTTTCAGTATTTATCCATACATGGAGCTCATGAGGTTTGTTGAATGGATACGATTAAGGTGGAACTTCAGGATTTTATGTATGTTACTGTTTTGGCTGTGTTTGAGAGTACTATCAGGGGTTTTATGTATGTTACTGTTTTGGCTGTGTTTGAGAGTATTATCAGGGGTTTTATATATGTTACTGTTTTGGCTGTGTTTGAGAGTATTATCAGGGATTTTATGTATGTTACTGTTTTGGCTGTGTTTGAGAGTGTTATCAATAAATAGAATATGAGCTTGGAATGCAAGTGGCAAAGCTTTGCCAGAGAAGCCAGCAAGCGCATTATTAATCACTTCAATAGTTATTTGTTCATTTCTTAGGATGTTCTGTTTTGTCTGGCCTTCTCTTTGTTTCACATCTTTTTCCCTCTTGTTGGAGACAATCACTAAACTGTTCATTCTGGTATCTCATGTAGACTGTGTAGTATATGGTACAAATTGGGGTTTAGCTAGAAGTATGTGATTCACTGGAACAAGGCTGAAATATTACTAGTTGTAAAGGCTTCGACTAAGTAGGACAGCATGACAACGGTATACCAGAGAGAGTTATTATTCTATTTCATTTTTTAACACAATGTTGTAGTACGTCACCAACCTAGCTTCAAAATGGGCTCTTCGGAACTTGTATTAAATTTTTTTATGTATTGAGAAAATGGACCTACGGCCATTTGTGGTGGTCTATGAAGCACTCTGAGTAGGTGTGGGCTCACGCAAAAGAATCACGTAGAAATGAGCAAGGATTATTTTATTTTTTATTTTTGCAAAACCATCAGAGAAAAACTGCTCATTTAGGAGGTTCAGTTGTGCAATTTGAGGTAGACGCTCTGTCAAATTGTTTATGTATTGGATTTTAGTGAGTAATAGTGAGGAAAGTTGCATAATGGAGCCAATATAGATTGAAGAGCTTAAGTAGAATCCAATTACATTTTAGTTTGATGAAACAGCTGAGCTCCAGGCAAATAATTGATAATGTGAACATGTGGTTCTTAGGATGAAATGATTAAATGATAATTTCTTCCTCAAAATTCAAGGACGAGTGCAGTGTTTCTGGGTAGTGTTTGACTTATTTAACACTTGGGATGGTCTATCAAATTTAACGCTCACTTTCCCTTAGCTATCTGCATTAAACTTCTGAAAAACTATGGTCATGCTGGTATTAAACAATTGTATGGTAATTTGACTTGTTGGACGTTACATACAAACATGAACTGCTAGCTCATTTCAATGAATTGCTGGCAGTTTGGCACCAGTAAATATGCTGTTTCCTAAGCATAGGTAGACCTGCAGGAACATTATCAAACCTATGGTTTCTCTGAGATGATGTTTTGCTAGAAATAAGTGGCTTCAATGCTATATGTTGTGCAACTTGAATACGGCAATAAATTTGTTAAGACTTTCAGTTCTAAAATTGACGCTCCGTTGAATTCCTCAGAACTTGGCAGTCCTTTCCTAATAAATGGCTATCACAAACTTTTTTTTCTTTTCAAAAAACTTTTTCACAGGATTATTTTGATAACACCAATATGCACAACATCAATGATAAGTTTACTAATTGTTTATCCGCATGCAGCTGCATTTGGAGCAGTATTGCACGTAATATCCACTTCCCTACTTGGAATAACAGCAGTCACCATAACAAACACTATCGCAGGAGAGGAAACAGTGCATAAGCTCGCATCTTTACTACTCATTATACTTGGTGGTACTTATATCATATTATTTCTGTCTGGAAAGGGTGGTCACAGCCACTCCCACAACCAGCCTATGGAAAAAGTGGCTGTTGCTGGTCTCGTTCTTGTCCCTGCATTGTCTCCTTGTGCAACCACTCTCCCAGTATTTCTTGCTGTTGGAAACTCATCCTCCATGATGTTGCTAGCTATCATAGTTCTGCTGTTCAGGTATCATTTTGTTGTTTAATCTCGAAATTTCCTTTTTCTTTGTCATAATCACATGATCGCATCTTAATTGTTTGCTATCATTAATAAAATAAGTTTGTCGGGATTTAAAAATTTAGAATAACCGACATATTGATGGCTGTGATAATATGTGGAAATTGGAGCTACTTTGGCTCTGTTTGCTTTTTGTTTCCTAGAACCATAAACAAAATAGAAGTACAAACTATTTCTGAAGGAAATGGCATTTTGGTCATTTCTGGAAATACCGCTTCTTCTTTTGGCCGCATTCCCGAAACATCACTATCACCTTCTCCATTAATTACATAATGTGTGTGTTTTACACTTTTATATTATATTATATTAATTAATTCTAAAAATTGCTCTCTTCAAAACAAAAATATAAACAAATATCCATCATATTCCCCCTACAACTCATACTTCTCCCAACCCGAAACAATTTGAAAGATTCCCTTTTTTGTCATGCTTAAGGCCATACTGCAGTAATTTCCGTTCCTTTTTCAGTGTTACTCTGAAAGTTTCTTTTCTATTTGTCCTTTCCGTTTCTGAGTCTTGGCTTAAGCCTCACCATTTGGTAGATTGTATGTCTAGAATAAAGGATAATTAGTGATGTCTGTTTTGTTGAAGGTCGCGCGAAGCTTCATATACAGTGAGATATTAAGTGATACTATTCACTTTTACTTTCACTAAATCATGCAAGTTAACATATTATGACAATGCATCTGCAGTACGATCACTGTAATGACCTCACTAGTGGCCGTCTCGTTCTATGGTGCAAGCAAGCTGAAGTTCCACTGGGTGGAACGATACGACAAGCTTCTTGTAGGTTCAGTTCTATGTTTAGTTGGAGTTTTGACCCTTATTTTCCACGATCACCATGGAGATGTTAGTTCAACCGGAGACCATTTGCATAGGAAACTTATTGTTCTATAAGGATCACTTTACAATTATACTTAGAAAATGTCATGCATGGAGCTTGCAATCTGTGGTACAAAATACAAACTACTGTTGGCTTTGTGTTTTGTGTTTCTTGTCTAATCCTTTACTTTTTTATGCCAATCATCGATAGTGATGATCACTCTTGTGGCTCATCTGTTGTAAATTTATAACACATTCCCAGTCTTTCTTTTTAAGATAAGATTAAATAAGTTCTTCAAGTTCGTTATTATCTGGACCTTGAGGGATCTACACACTGTTATATTGTACCACTTGCTACTAAAAAAAGGAATAATTGCTTCAACATTTCCCGAGATTTGGCCAAATATACAAACACCCATGTGATTTGCCTTTAGTCTACTTCGAAGTTTTGGAGAATACGTTTCATCAGTTGAACTAGCAATTAGAGAGCAAGAAGTAATATTATAGTTTCTTAAATCACAAAAGGGTGTTTTTGTAATTCGATCAAATCTCAAAGTGTATTTAGGTAATTGTCTGTGCTGCATAAGGAAACCTTATGCACCGTCACTTGTTCATGAATAGTTTGTAATCTATCACTCGCTAGTGAATTCATACATGGATTCAAGTAAATAAAATAGGAGCTTAAATTTTGTCTTTGTTTGATTATAAAAAAATAAGAGTTTTTATTCTGAGTGCATGCTGAATTTTGGTGTATGGAAATGTATAAGCGGAGAGTTCATCTATTGGCCTTCTTTTGTGACTTAGAAAACAAAAAAGCCCTTTTTGGGTCTTGACAGGAGAAATTGTCCGTGCCATGAGTTTGGTTTTGGGGAACAATTTGATTTAGAAGATGTTGTGTGGAAATGGTTGCAATAATTTTACCCAATGAGAATTTGCCGTTTTGCTTTTATTTGATGGGACAAAAATCATATAAGCCATCAATTGTATCTTTTTTCTTTTTTTTTCACATTATATATATATATATTGAGATATTGATTGATGGGGATTGGATTTCTAAATTTCCAAGAAAGTGAGATTGTGAGAATGATGTCACTTCATGCAAAGTATTTAAATATCATTAATCGTGATTTGATTTATAATTGGTTCTTTTGCAAAATAAGGTTTGTCTAATATGTAATCTTGGCTCATTAGTTGTGCTCTTATGAATATTCAAAAACAAAGGGAAAAAAAGAAAGAAAGAAAGAAAGTAGGATAAATTTTGAGATAATGGAATGGTGGTGAATCATCCACAATGATTTTAAATAATATTTTGGTAGAAGAAAATGAGCATTCAAATTTTGAAGTGAAGGCTCTAGCCTTTCAAGAATGATCACGTTCTGGTGGAGAAGGTTATCCTTAATCAAGCATCTTGTGTTAATTGAAATCTTTTCGTATTAATGTTCATATACTTGTAGAAATATAAACGAATAATAATTATGGTAGTGGATTTTAGATCATGTCATGTTTGTAATTACGGTGTAGCATGTAATCATTACTAAATTGTAGTTATTACTGAATAGTTAATAAGATGATTTTAAAAGTGATATATAAAAATATAGCAAAATTAAACTCATGCATTGTTAATAGTATGAATTATCTTTTCGTCGGGTATAAAACCTATATACTCTCCTAGAATTTCAACACTTCATTTCGTCTTCTTCCTCTTCTTCTTTTCTTTTCTTTTTTTTTTCCCTGAGATTATGGCAATGAGGGAAATGTGGGGACAGCTGTGGACTTCGAACCCAAGTCGACAACCTGATAAACCACATCCTTTACTACTTGGGCAGGTGATTGATCCTTCCTCCCCTTCAATTCTTTATCAATCCTTCTTTTTTTTTTTTTTTCCCTCCGTTTCTTTATTAATTCAATTTTCTCTCGAAAGTCATACGAATTGTAAGTCCTTAAACTAGCTAATTCATACACTCTCCATTCCTCATTCATATAAGAAGCTTTTCCCCTTTTCTTTGAAAACAAAAAAAAAAAAAAAAAAAAAAAAAATCCTACTTTTTAAAAAATTTATGAAGCCATACTTCTTTCCCCACACTTGCGCATACACAAAAGCACACTTTACAGAATGGGAAAGAAGAATTCCCCGGGATGCTTCTATTCTTTGGATACTTTTCAACCCTCTGGATTTGAATTAACTATTTCTGAAGCACAAATAATAATAATCAAAATAAATAAATAAATAAAAGAATCTTTGCTTATAAATTATTCTTTTACTATAACATAGCATGTGACGTTGCATGTTAGATACAAGGACCCTTTAATATGTACAGTGGCTTTATGTTATTAATAAAGTTTAGTAACATTAATTTTTTTTATTCCTCTAAGAAAAAACATTATTTAAAACAGAAGAATCTTTGCATGTTTCTTGATTGTCCTTTTTCTATAAGTTACTAATTTATAATTTATTTTATTTTATTTTCCAGACCCTTTTTGCCAAAGGGTTCTTTGCCTGCTGGTGTGATGGTGTAGATTATGCTCGTGATCCCATTATTTATATGACGTACAATAAATCTATTCAAATTATATATATATATATACATATTATGATATGACGTACAATAAATCTATTTAAATATATATATATATAAAATATAAAGTATTTAAGTTAACTGTATAAAATTTCTAATGTGGTAAATATTTTTCTCTCTTCTTTTCTTTTATTTTTTTATTTTTTGCTGGACGCGAAACTAAAGCTACCTTTGACATGAAAGTTTGGATGAATAGCACTTGACCCCCCCAAATTATTTGTTTTGACATATTAATTTTAAGAAATTACTTAAATTATTGAAGCACTTTTTTCTTCAAATAGATTTTTAGATAAAATATATAATCGGAGAATACCAAAAAGCAAGAATTCCATCGGAAACATATAGATAGAGAATTCAAGCATGTAAATTCTAAGTGCATTTTCAGGTGAAATATATTTTAGAAAATTAACATGTTGTTTTTAATACTTGTTAAAAGATATTCTTATCATTTTTTAATTTAAAATATCATCTTGAGAAAAATAAAGAGAATGTCATTCAATAAGGTATATAAAAGCCTTGTGCTAGTCCTCTTACTCTGTATTTTGCCGGAAAATTCACTTTGGTCCATGGGGGCAAAATGTTTAATAATTTTAAGTTTTTTTTAAACAATGACAAAGCACATAAATTTAAATGTGTAAAGTGTCATTAAATGATACATGAAATTAAGTTTATCGCGTTTTGTTTTGGCAAAAAAAAAAAAAAAAAAAA
>JACFYI010002230.1:3939784-3980010 GCA_014898755.1 Handroanthus guayacan
GGGGAAAAAAGTGGAAGAATAACACTAATTCACCGTGAGAAAAATGAAAAATTTCATGAAAAAGGTTTTATACTTGCCTATTAAAAATCTTTTCATGTAAAGATTCCTTCATGCTTTGTTTTTAAAAATCAACTAAAATAAAAATACATTTGTATTATTTTCTTCCTTTAACTACAAAGGTCCAAACAAAACTAAAACGAAGAGTTGTGCTTCAAAATTCTTCACGCATACGAGGCTCACCTTCTTGTAAGTTGCAAGATATGTGACATAATCCCTCATTTCCTCTTTTTTTTTTTTTTTAATTTTTAATTTTTAACAAAAGCCATACTTACATACTTGCAGGCGAAGAACAGTGTGAGAGACACCGCCACCAGTCCACCGTGTAAAAGTCGCATCTTTTCTCCCATTATTATTATTCCCTGCCCCTATTGTCTTTTCATGACGTACACAGAAAGCTACCCTATTAATAAAAAACAAAACCCGGCAAATCAAGATTATCTCTTACTAGATTATTTTTCTGAAAGATTATCTTTTAATAGACTATTTTTATAGTACTGAGTACTGAGAAGAAATGGTACAAATCCCTTTGCATTTTCTAAGTCAGCGGGGGCCCACCATTCCCCCAGTTCTCTTGTCGCCGTCTGCCTAATTCCCTTTTCATTACCATTTGCATGCAAACCTGATACATAACCCCAAAAACTCTCTCTTTTGGACGGTTACGACTTAGACTTTCATAAGCAATCCCTAAAAGGATTTCTCTTTGTGTGTGAAACAGTTCTTGGATCGAAATCTGCACTGAAATCCAAGGGACTTTTATTTGTCCTCTAATTTGGCTTCAGTTTCTGATAGGCTTTTATCAGGTAAAAGGGGAAAAGGGTAGCCAGAGTTTTTATTTTATCTTGATTTTGTGAAATTCTTGGGTTTTCTTGATGTGGGTTCTGTTAGTAGAGTTTCAATTTTTATTGGGTTTGGAGTTTGGATTGTAGTTTTATGGCGTTTTTGAATCTTGATCGGTTGTGTGGATTAAAGTTGGGATCTTTTTTGATTTTCTGTGGACTGGATGTTGAGGGGTTGTCGGAATTTGAAGTATCTGATTGATTTTGATGGTTTTTGGGAGGTTGAGTTAAATTGGGATTTCGATTGGTTTTGGATTTCGGATTCGTTTTCCTTCTTTGATGGGCATGCTTATGTTGTCAGAGGGATTAGTTTTGTTTGTTTTTGCTTGTGGGAATTGGATTTGTTTGGTTTTGGTTAAATTTGAGTGTTTTCTGGGGCAGTTCCTATTTATATGATTTCCAAGATTTACATAATTTTTAATCAAGTACTTTCTCTGTTTTTAGTTGTTAGATTAAGGTTGATGTTTTCAGTATCTTCAAATTGAGGACTTTGTAACACAAACAAGTAATGAGTTTTCAATTTTGCTAAATGATGCTTTGATTTAGCCAAAATTAATGTGTTTCAAAGGAAATAGTTTCATTTGGTTGGTTAATTGGTCAGATTGTACTTCTGAAATGGCTTGGATTGTTGTTATTCTGGATACGGGAGCCGTTTGAAATAGAAGGAATGGGAAAAAACACGATTCTCGTGGGTGGCTTTCCCTTTTTCAACTCAAATTGCATTCATTGAAATGTTGTTTACAGTAAAATGTATGTATCTTCCTATCAAATCGGCTTCTTCTGAGTTTCCTGTAGGTAGAAAATTGAGGGGATTTAGTCTTTGTATTTATGCTGGCCCTTTTCTTGTGAGATGATTTAGGTCGATGCGGCCAGGGCTTCTCTGTTTTCCCTTTAAAATTCTATGTCAATTACGTGTTCATAATTCTCTTTTCTAATCGGCATAATGTTTATGATTCTTACTTTTGCTTATCAGAGCGTGCAATGGTAAAACACACATTATTCGAAACCATAGTTTCTGATGACAATGTAAAATTCTTTTGCATGGTCTACCGGGTTTGTATTACTATTTTGATGCTGCTTCTCATGGAAAGTTATTAGATGCTTTTTTGTTTATTTTCACGTGTATTTATTCACTGAAATTGCTATATGTATCATGAAAAATTTAGCTGATGTCGCTTTATTATGTGCTGTTAAGGACAATTTAAATCAACGAAGAAGCCTATATGCTGATTTGGCGACAGAAAGAGCAATATCCTGTCTGAGTTAATGGGAGCTTCAAATTCTAGATTGGAAGAAGACAAGGGCCTGCAGCTTTGTCGTGCAAGAAAGAAATTTATCAAACAAGCACTTAATGGAAGGTGTTCTCTTGCAGCAGCTCATATTGCATATATAGAGGAACTAAAGATTATAGGAGCTGCTTTAAGGAGATTTGTGGAAACCGATGCTCAAGTTGAATCTTTTATATATCCTTTGAGAAATCCAACTCCAGAGCCAGATGGTTCGTTAGAGAAGTCTGTCTCCCAGTTATCGTCTTCCTCCCGTTCTCTATCGCAAAATGTCGATGCAACTGCAAATATTTCACCATCTCCTTCGACCCCCGTCTCAACTCAGTACCAATCTCATCATATGAAATTCAGGGGTACATTTTCCAAGAAAGTCGAAGAAAAGCCTCCTACCGTGCCTGTTGCAGTATCGGTTTCTTCAACTACTCCTCCGAGTACCACTCCTCGCTCTACTGAAGCACCAGAAGTGTCATCCTTTGGAACTCCGGTCCAATCGGAAACTACACCGTGGGACTATTTTGGTCTTTTTCATCCAGTTGATGATCATTTCTCTTCACAAGAAGGGAGGGGATTTGATCAGGGTTCCGAGAATTTTGATGAGACAAGACATTTTAGGGTAGAGGAGAGTGTTAATGAAATAGAAGATTTAGAAGAAAAGTTCTCCTCAAATGCAATAGAAGAATCTCAGGTATCGGAAGATGAATTTGATGAACCCTCCTCAACTACCCTTGTTCGAAGTTTTAAAAATGTCAACAGGGAAAAAGAAAATGTTACTGATAGTGATTCGCCCCTTACATCTTCGAAGGGTGTAGTATCAGAAACCAACGTTTTGAGTTTTGAACAAGTGAATGAAGTGAAAGAAAATCTCGTCAATGGGGATTCACCTACTGGGATGTCAGAAAGCATAGTATTGGAAACCAAGTGTGCGAATGGGACGAAAAATAAGTCTCCTGATTTATCACCATTGCGATCAGTGTCTTCAAGATTTGTGCACTTGGATGATGTGAAGATAACACCAATGAATGAAAACGAAGTTGAAGATAAGGTTGCACCTAAGGACTTCTTTTCGAGCATGAAAGACATTGAACAGCTTTTTGGTAAAGCATCTGAATCAGGAAAAGAAGTTCCCCGAATGCTTGAAGCAAATAAATTCCATTTTCGTCCAGTTGTACCGGGAAAAGAACGTAACCTCTCTCTCTCTCTCTCTTCTCAATATTTTGGCTTATACCACAATGTTTAGTTGCTAAGGCAGTTGGGCAGAATGGGAAGCAACTTGAGCACATTGTTACATTTAATAGTATCATAGATAATACATAAGTAGGTCCAATATATTGAAAGCAACAATCAAGGTAGAAAAACGAAGACCTCTAACATGGTTGTAACTAGAGATTCTTGCTCATTTAATCTTCTCCTTTTCTGAGCATTGCTGCCATTCTCGTGTAGAAAGGTGAAATTTAATGAAGGGTTCTTCTTTGGCAGGTGGATCAGTTGCCTCAACATTACTAAAATCTTGTTTCTCTTGTGGGGAGGATCCAAGCGAGGTTCCACAAGGTAGGTCCTTCCATCTTTTACTATATTTGGAGCAATTGGTCTGGCCCCTGTGCCGTATAAGCCAAACATGAAGGTCCTATTAATGGAAAGAAGAATTACTCTTTATAAGCAGGAAGGTTAATGAATGAACTAATCACACGACACACACAAAATTTCTGTCTGTTAAATGCCAATAGTACATTACTTTAATATTTGACTTGATTCCATACAGCTATGCATTGAACACAAGTTTACCTCAACATTTAATTTATTGATTGTCTGTAATAAATTTTTATGCGTTATGAGACATGCAGCATTAAGTGACATGCATTTGTGAAGAATGAAAAAATACGAAACAAGGGGAAAGATGATCAACAATGAATTATTTTACATATTCTTTTCTTTCTACATGGTCAGCAATGAATGTTTTTAGAGCTTAAAATTTACACTAGTTTTTACATTGCTTTCATGGGCTAGAAAACTTCTTACATATTCTTTTCTTTCTAGCTATTTTTGGTCAATGTCATAGCTAGAGACATCTTGTTGTCTATGTGAATATTCTTAAGAAGGAATTGCTGAAAAAAAGGTTGTTTTCGTACTGAAACTGGTGTAGGCAATATCTGAAAATTGCATGCTTACAATTGTTTTAGGCGTCCTTCAGATGATCGGCTCTATCCTACTCTTTAGGCGCAAAGTAAAATTCGTAGCTGGTATAATCCGTGGTCAACTAGTTTGCTGCAGACCAGTTATTAAATTTGTGGTATCGGCAGATCTTCTCCCTTCCAAATAAATGCCAAAATTCAAGTTCTCAGGATAGTTTCCATTTATAGGAAGGAAAGTTTTGTTGTTTATGATATTAGTTTGAAACCAAACATTATCTGGCAAGACATTAGTTATTCAGGACCCCCTTCATGCTATTTTAGCTGTATGTTGTTATTCCAGGTCAACTTGGGATATGAATGCTATAATTGATTTACGAAAAATTAATAAGTATGCTATGGATAAAGAATAGGAAAGAAATACTAGCTCATACATTAAAGAAAAAGAAACTAATTGGTGGTTATTCTCTACTCCTTAGGCATCTATGCCAACTCACCAAGTGTTCCTCATGCTTGAAGATACAGAGCTTCAATTATTTGTCTTTTCGTTGAAAGAAAATAGTTATTGTGTTCTAAATGGATGAATTTGAGGGAACTCAAGAAGGACGGTTTGAAGAGGTAGGTAGAGTAGTGTAACAACCAAGACATAGACCCTAAATTATTTGTAGGATTGCTGCAATCAATGCTGGCAATTGCTTCATTTGAGCTACCATAATTTGAACGGTCCCAGAGGTACGTTCATCTCCTTGCAAAGAGGATTCACCAGGATGATCGCAGTCGTCTCTATTTACCCTAAAAATTGAGGCATTGCTTCCCCATTTTCTGCCATACCTAGAGGTATTTCCTTCCTAATACAATTACCTGACATGAAACTGACTCAAAATTTGTGGGTTTAGGCTGGGGCTCATTGGGTTGGTCAAATCAGGTCGAGCTGGATCACAACCTGAAAATAATGGGTGGGTATAGTTTGGGTGACAGGTTGACACGCCCAACCAGAAATTGCTTTCCGAATGACACATTTACCGAAGTAGACCTAACCCAGCAGTCCAAACCCATCCCATAAATACCAGACATTAATTTATGTCTGCCGACAAAATGTATAAAAAGAACCATTAACAATTTCTTGAATGGTGAAGCTCGGAACAATATACTAGCATGGTTGCATTTAAACCTTGTATCATAACCTAACCATGCAGTAATGTTCTGATCATATTTACGTGGGTGGCAGAGGTGAGAGGCCGGCACATATACTTTTTCAGGGCGAGAGGTTGGCGACCTAAAGGTGAACTATGAATAACAATTAAGAAAAGATAAAAAAGAAAAAAAAAAGTATAATGCAACAAATTAAAAAGTATGTTGTAAATGACAAAACAATGTATGAAACCGGGTCCACACATTGCATATATTGATGATAATAGAAAATGCACAAATAGCAACAAACAAATCATATATCTTTCACGTCATCTCTACTCAAACCCAATGCAAGAGCATCTTTTTTATTGACCACTCTCATATACTACTCAAATAGTGATGCATCTTACCGGGTGACTAAGGCAGTTGCCGCTTCATGCCTTATACAACTTGGAACAATTTACTAGGTTTCTATTTTTACAAACATCAATTATCCGATAGGTATAGGGTGGTTTGGTTAGTCGGCATGATTCAAATCAGGTCAGCTGCTTGATTTAGTTCATAGTGGGTCTGGTTCTGGGTTTGTTAGGTTGAATTAATGAGGTGGGTACCAATCGGGCAAATTTATTCATACTCCTACCTTGGCCAACCCATTCCCACAAGATCCACCCAAATTACCACTACTAGCTATATCATTATGTTTTAACTCTTGATTCTAACTCAAGTTTGATGTGTAATAAGTCCACGCTGCCACAAATTAGCCAAACTTATTTGCTTTGCTTAGATTTCCTCTCGAATTCTTCTAGAGCTGTGTGCAACCAAAAACACAATCATGACTTGTAGAGAGCTTTTTCTTATTTAATTAACATAACCAAAAATAAAAATAAAAAATCATCTTCTCATCTGATTAGTTTTGAGTTTGAATCAAAATGTATATATGTGTACATATGTATAGGAGTCCGTACTCTCTTCGCTTCATTTAGTTACAATAAATTGAAATAGATCTAGGTAGTTATATGGATAGGTTGACACATTTTGAACCGTCAAAATCTTTCTATATTTAAGTCAAGATCAATCCAAAATTAGGAATTTCACCAAGAATATGTAAACATGAGTACGCGTGTCTTGCTTTCATCTCATGGTTTATTACTTTTAATTATTGTAGTACAGTTACGGACAACTCATTTGAATTTTATTCTCTATCTAGAGCCGCCACAAGATTCAGTCAAGTACTTAACTTGGCATCGGACAACATCGTCTCGTTCTGCTTCATCTCGGAATCTTCTAGGTGCGAACTCCACAGATGTTGTCAATGATCTTAGTAACAATCTCTTTGACAACTTCTGCATGGTCTCTGGAAGCCATGCCTCAACCTTAGATAGGCTTTATGCATGGGAGAAGAAGCTCTACGACGAAGTTAAGGTATGTCTAGAGTTTGGATTTGCTTATGAAACAATATTCATCTTTGGGATTTTTATTGTCGCTGTATTTATTACTACTACTGTTTATTTTGCTTTGTTAACATTTTTATACGGGCTGTGAGGACTAAATTTGCCACCCGTTAAGCTTTGTGGTTTTCTCTTCAGAATCTTACATTATCTTTCATAGCATTTAGCCATTCTGTGTTGCGGATGTACTTTATTGGAGGTGAAATGACATTTAGGCCTATCTCAAGATATGGTTGTGATATTGCTGTTTTGGCCAATAATACTGCATAAATTTTCCTTAGATCATCCTATAGATTTTAGTTTGTGTCGTGTCATCGTTGTTTAGTTTTCATACAGCCTTTTTGGATAGATGTTATTAAATATCTACCGTAATGGCTCGATTTGATACCATATATCCTTCATATTCCAGGCTAGCCAGGTACTTCGAAGTAATTTTGATCAGAAGTGCAAACTTCTTCGACAGCAAGAATCAGGGGGAGAGAATACTGACAAGACTCGTGCTGTAATCAAAGATCTGCATTCAAGAATTAGAGTTTCTATTCATAGAATCGACTCCATCTCAAAGAAAATCGAAGAAATTAGAGATAAGGAGCTTCAGCCACAACTTGAGGAGTTAATAGATGGGTATGCCTGTACCTTTCAGATCTTTTCATTGATTGTAAGGATAATCACCTGAATATGTGAGGTTTGACAGATCCCTTGTGGTTTGGAAAAATTACAATAACAACCCCCTGTGATTTGAAAAAATCACAATAATACCTCCTATTGTTAGTTGTCTAACAGAAAAATTAAAGGAACCTATGTGATATTACGATTAGACCGACTGAAAATCTAACATATTGATTAACTCATAACGAGTAGACTCCTTGTTAAGGTAACATACTTAAATTTTCAGAGGATCAAATTGTAATATTACACAGGCTTTGTTAAGTTTTCAGTTCAACTACTGAGACAGGGGGTGTTATCGTAATTCCGCAGACTATTAAGGTGTTCGGGCAAAGTTGATGCTGAAATTAACAGTGCTTATGTGTGGTCGCCTCTTTTTAACTTATGACAGGTTGAGGAAGATGTGGGAAATGATGCGGGAATGCCACAAGCTTCAATTCCACATCATATCTGTATCTCAGGCCCCCGGAAGTACAAAGATCACTATACAGTCAGATGCACGACGACAGATTACGATCCATCTCGAAAACGAATTGAGCTCTTTATCATCAAGCTTCACAAAATGGATCAGCGCACAAAAACTATACGTGGAAGCTATCGACAAGTGGCTCTTCAAGTGCGTGTCGGTCCCACAGAAGAACACTTCAAAGAGGAACAAAAGGGCGAAACCTCCACCAATAAGAAACTGGGGTCCTCCGATATACATGATATGTGGTTCTTGGTTGGAGATGATCGATAAATTGCCTACTAAAGGAGTCGTCAATTCTATTAAGGAATTGGCATCCGAAGTTTCTCAGTTTTTGCCCCGTCAAGAGAAGAACCAGGCGAAGGCTGGGGATCCCGTTGTCGATATGTTGAGAGAGGAAGCTCTTGAGGAGTCAATACCTGTTTTGGACCGTTTTCGTACGAGTTTGACTCATTTTCTTGGGCACTTGAACGACTTTGCTGAGTCATCCGTGACGATGTTTGTTGACCTGCAGAAGACCATTCGCGATGCGAAGAATAACTACGAACAATCGAAGTCTCAGCATTCATAGATGATGATATTAGATCAAGGTTTCGAAGAAATAAAGAATCATACAACGTAGATAGGTATTGGTATTGGATGAATTTGTATATGGGAGTCGAATAAACCGCTGACTTGAGCTTTTGTGGTCTGTGGATGATTGGATGGGTGTTAGAATAAGGGATACTCGGTATACATTTTAGTGTTAATAGATTGGAAATCTGAAGTATACTTTTCTTTCGTATACCATACATTTGTTCAGCTTCGAAATTGAGGCAGAGAACATATGATATTAGCGTGGTGTTTGGCAATACTTTTGATAGCAGTTTTAACTTAGTTAGGGAAAGGTGATTTTTGATAGTATTTGGAGGATATTTGGCATTATTTCTACTTTAAAAAGAAGTGATTTTCATGTAGAGAAATTAAAAAGCTAATTGTAAAAGTACGTAGCAAAAGTTGAGAGTATTTGCAATTAAAAATTAAAAAGTTACTAGTAGTGTTTGTTAAAAAAGTCATTTTTTATATAGTTAATTATATTTTTAAGTTCTAAATTATAAAAAATAAAAGTAATAAATTATTTTTGTATAATTTTTTTAATCAAAAAGTAGAAGTTAAAATCTAAAAGCACCTCATGAGGTGCTTTTAGATTCTGACTTATTTTAGTCTAAAATTACTTTTACAAAAATAAAAGTTATCATACCAAACACTTTTAAAATCACTTTTTAATAGTTAGAAGCTAAAAATTGCTTCTAAAAGCAATGCCAAACACTCTTTTGGCAAAGTAACTACTGCTTTTGAAAAAGTGGTCAAAATCGATGAGGAGCTTAAAGCAATTTTTCCCCTCAATTAAAAAGGCAAAATTCACTATTGTTTTTAATATTTTTTAGCTTTTAGTTCTAAATTTTCCAGTTTTTACTATTTATTTTTATTTTTAACTTTTCAACTTCTCTGAATAAAAATTACTTACTGTTAAAATGAGAGCAATACCAAACACCCTGTAAGTTAAATTTCATGTCATAAAGTTTTTAGGTTTTTTTTTTTTTTTTTACACCAGACTCTTTGCAAAACATGAAGGATCCTTGCACCGTATGGGCATTTTTATTGTCTCTTCCGTACTGAAATCGGATAATTATGTGTCTTCTGTATTCACGACATTTTTCGTCTGATTTCATAATTACTCAAGTTGGCCCAATTAGGCTCATTTTTGAGGTGTTTGTTTGAACCTTGTTATTCGTACGCAAAGAAATTCTGTTATTTCTTACATCAAAATCCACTTAAGAATCTTAAATTTTAACACTCTATCCCACTGTACAGGTTGGTCACCAGACATGACCATGTATTAAGGGTGAGTATCCTTTCGGTGCAAACTGCATATATATCTTACAAGGATAACTACCTCAACACCCTTGAAGTTCAGCCTACTTACACAAAAATCTCCTAGAATGCTAGATAATTATCGCTATTTATATTCAATGAATTTTTTTTTTTTAATTTTTACATTTTTATCTTCAATTGACATAAAATGGGTGGAAAATGAGTACAGAACCCCGTATCTCCCCCATAAGAAGAGAAATACAATGCTACTTCGCTCAAGGAACAAATACATCTTTTTTTCATGAAATTTAATCTAATGGTAAGAGTGTTATTGTGATTTTTTAAACTATATGAAGTATTTATGTAATTAAACCAAATCTTCTCGAGTGCTGAGACAATTATAACTATTTTCTATTTTAAGGGAAGGATATTTTTTTATAGATTTGAACCTTCTTCTCTCATAAGAAGCGAGAAGTGGTGTCACTAGACCTAGGAAACAATGGACAGATACCCTAACTTCTTGTTGCAAGTTCTCCCACTTTATTGTTCAAAAATTATCAATAGACAAGAAAACCAAGTTGAACACAAAATAAGAATATAGAACTCTATAGTATGTTTAATATGTCCAAATCATATACCACATGAATAAGTTTTGGACTATCAAAAATCCAAAATAAAAATCATCCTACACACCAAATTTATACCATCAAAGTTTGACCTACCTAAACTAGGTCCACTACCACAATCTCACACGATAATCACAATCCTTTGACACAATCCTTCCCCTCTCATTCAGTTCATCCACTACGACGTCGCATTTCACCTTAACGGTAATTTTCCACGTCTTAACGGATCCCACCTCAATTTTAACGGGAACCCTCGATTTCACCACAAACGGAACCCTCCCACTATTCTGCGCGTTTCTTAACGCCGTCTCAACGGCGGCCCCCACCACAACGCCGGATCCCGTTAACGCCGTTTTCAGCATCGTCACGTTCTTTCTCGGCTGGTAAAAGGCGGGCAAAACCCCCTCGCTCAGCTTCACGTCGTTATAGAAGACGTCAATGGAGTTATCCTTCAAGTAATAGATCCCGACCTTGCCGTTAGGATTCTCCGCTCTAATGGTGATGTCAAATTCCGGCGACATGGGCGACGCTGAGGTCAGATTCATCCCCTTGATCGCGAGGTTCGTCACGGTATACTTCGGCGCTTTGAATCGGAAAACGAGGTAGAGCACTCCGGCGGAGACGGCGGCGGCAATGACTAGGAGTACAAGCAGACAGAGAGTGAAACAACAGCAGCGACGGCAGCAGGTCCCGCGTTTTTTGCGGCGGCTC
Source organism: Handroanthus guayacan (assembly GCA_014898755.1). Taxonomy (NCBI): domain Eukaryota; kingdom Viridiplantae; phylum Streptophyta; class Magnoliopsida; order Lamiales; family Bignoniaceae; genus Handroanthus; species Handroanthus guayacan. The sequence goes on from JACFYI010002230.1 coordinate 3,950,995, forward strand.
AAGGTCTGGAACTTTCTAGCATTCTCCGGCGGCGGATAGCGGAGTATTTGTTCTCTTGGGAGTTGGACAACATAAGTAGCAGGCGGAGGTACAGGTTTCGACGGCGGAGGGTTCGGAGGCTTTGGATGCTCGCCAGAGCTCAAAGGAGTTGTTGCCGCTGATGTGGATGACGGCGGAGGCTCATGTAAGTCGGCGGTGGTGGGATGAACCCGTGGATCAGCCATTCTTCTGTAAACACACACCACAAGATAGCAATAAGAGCATCAAAACGGAGTAAATCACAAGCGGCTCAGATGAATACCGAATGATGGTAGAAATATACACACGAAAACGTAATGCAGTGTGAAATCTTGTTGATCTGAAGATGACTGAGTAGTGGGAATTTGCCGTCAGTATGGCGTGAGTGCGTGTTATGTGTGAATTTAAAGGAAAGAATGGGTGTGCGTGTGGGTTTTCTGAAACGCGGAACTTGCAAAGCGTTAGGCGCCGCGTGAACGCTAATACAGTTGTAAAATCTCAAATTTCATATTTTGAATTTTTTTTCCTTTTTTCCTTTTCTGTATATATAGAAATACGGCTAAATTTTCGGTTGATTTGCACTAGTATGCCTTAATTGGGGGAAGTTTCATATATTTGATTGAGACATGTAAAGTATTGTTCCAATATTCCGGAAAAGAAAAGGAAAGAAATGAAAGGAGAAAATAAAGGGAACCAAAATCCATAGAGTGTTAGAATTTATAACACAACAATATAATTCAAACTAATTTGATATATTTGGGCTTAGGTTGGGTTGATATTGGGTCGATTAGATAAGCAATACAAAAATTATGGATGATTTCGGGTTGGCTTTCAAGTTATCCGATAAACACAATAATTTTATTAAACTACTGGCAATACAATCTAACCCAAATTCTTATGGATATGAATAAAACCTATTCTTGCTAGCTGCAAAACACAAGATAGAAGGTGCATCATTTTCGATTTCTATTCACATTTTTACTTTTAAACTTGAACTATGTTTTTACTTTTTAATTTTCACGTTTCTTCTTTTCCTGAATTTTAGAATCCAAAGGACCCTCACGCAAATCATTATTATGTTGATTGATAAGATATGGTAGAACATATAGTTTTGAAATTAATGATTACTCTTTACTCTACTAATACTTGACTACTTGTTGTTATGTGAAATTACTAATGATTGAATAATGTATACGATATTATTATGTTTTTATGTTAAATTCCTTTTTTTTTTTTTTTTGGTAAGAATCATTGAGTAAAAAAATGAAAAATAATCATGAGCTAAAATGGAATAAGTTACAGGTTGTGAATTGATATGCTAGGAATTGATCAGTTTTATTTTTTGATCAATACGAATTGACACGAAAATTTTCATATTGAATTTTGATTGAACCTAAATCAATTTTAAAATTTTATCAAAAGTGGGAATTTTTATAAATTTCTCAAATAAATTTCAGAGGTTTATAATCTCAACACAAATGCTTTTCTATGTTTTAGTCTGATTGACATGGTTTTGTGAACCTTTTAAACACAATGTGAACTTATAAATGTTATGAATGCTATTATTATTATTATTATTATTATGTGAAATCGTACAATTTTATTTTATTTTGTTTTGTTTTTTTTATCAAATCAATTTCGACACGTTATGATAACACCAACATATAAGTTCAAATATATACGAATCTCAAAAAGAAAATCAAAGTGCCGTGTTCGGCTTTTATAATTATGGACTCGCAACTAATGCAATTATAAGACCAACAATAAATTTTTTAATCAAAAAACTTCCTAAATAAACAAGATTGATGTTTATTTTGAAAAATACTCCAAATAAGAAAAAAAAAATAAAAGAATATTTTATTTAGCTATGGTGTCACGGTCATAGTAGAACAGTTGAAATTAAGGTTTCTTTGTGGATAATTAAAAAGAAAAAAAAGAAAAGAAAAGATGCGAAATGAAGAAACCACCAAAAGAAACATTGATTGCTAATTTAAATTGTGTGTCTAATATATGAAGCCAAATTAATATTTCATATCTAAAACAGCCATAAGTTAGGTAATTAAACAAATAGAAAAATACAAAAGTGCTTAGTTTTTCTAATATTCCTTTGTCTTTTTGTTCCTTGTTCATTATTTTCCCTCATGAAAGTGTGAAACCGGCCAGATGTCACGCTTGAATGATGCTATGATTTTCACACTTGTTTCATCATTTCATAAATTTCTTATGTTGCCTAGACTTATTTGTAACGTGTTCTAAGTTTATATATCTTATAAGATGTTAGATCTTATTTTTAAAAAATTATTTATTTATTGTTATTATTATTGAAGAAGAAAGGAAGTTGGTGAACTGTTATTGACAAAATAAGAGTATTAGAGCTTACAAAACATAGTATTGAAAATATTGTGATTAATATTGTTAAAATTAAAGGAGTGTGTTAAGATCTTAAAAATAAGATAGGAATTCTCTACTTTTTCTATGAGAACTTATATGATCATAACATATCTTTCTTTGTGAGTTTATAAATTTTTTTCTTTTTGATTAAAAAAAAAAAAAGTTACCAAGCATCTTTTGACAGTTAAACTTTTAAACAACTTATAGATTATATTAAAAAGCTTATAAGTTCGCCTAAATACTATCCTGGTATGAGTTATAAATGAGTATTAACTTATTTCGTGATTCATAATCTTGTTCTGTAATGCTATGATCCACTTCAAACAAAGTAAACCACAACCCAAATCAACTTTTAAAGCTATTCTAATTACACAACGAGTGAATGCACTTGTCAGTTCGAAAATCATTAGTTTTTTGACATGCCAAAATTTTCTTCCTTATGACAATGTTAAACTCGCTATAAACAATATCAAACAATGAGTATTTCACCCCAAGTGATGAATCCATCCAAAAAATAAAAATAAATAAAATAAATGCACACAAAAGATCAACTAATTAAATGAGAGATACATAAAATCATGAAAAGAAAAAAAGAAAAAAAAAAGATTATTTAGGAGAGAATTGGTACCTGATAAAAGTGATTGAGAGAATTGGAATTGTGTTAAGCAGAGCAGAGAAACAGAGATTGAGAAACTGAGAGTTGTGATAAAATAGGCTTTAGGAGAAAAAGTCTTATGTGATGATATAATCCAAGTATTTATTTATTCTGGGTTACTAATATTTTCAAATAAAATATTATTTTCCATGCACTAATTAAGTTATTTTTTTAAGGAAAAATAAATTAAGCAGAAATATGTTATCCAAAGTGCAGAAGGAGTCAAGGCAAGTGATCTTGTTGTTGTCTTAACGAGCCGTAGTAGTTTGAAACTGAAATCTCAACGGATTTTACGTAATATTTAATTAATTAATTTATTAAAATCTTGAATGTGACAGTTTTCCACTATGGAAAAGTCATGTTTTGGAGATTTTAAAATTGATTTTTAATTTTTGATATTTTATAAGAAAAAAAATATTTTTCATTTAAACATTTCAAAGATTTATTTGAATTTTTTATATTTAAATTATGGATATCTATACTATTATAAAAAGGTTTGATCAAAGATTTTGATTTTAATTATTGTCTGTGCTCGGCTAAGAAAATTTATACTGTAAGACAAAAAAATGCTCTTCAAATATTCTATGCCAGACAATCTATGTTCGTGAAATTATGTTTCTTTTTTCTTTTTTTTACACTGAAAATTGCTTTAAAGATTTATTTATTTATTTGTTACTCAATCCTTGATGAATATTTATTTAATCCAAACGTCCACTTTCCAACCAATACCTAGACTTTTCTTTTTTTCTTTCTTTTTTTTTTGTCAAATAATAGGCCCCCCCTCTACCACAAATTATGACGTAGGCTCGACCACTTGGGCCGAGCTAGGATGGGCACCCCCTCCAAGTGCAACGAAGGTCACTAGCCTAGGCCATGGGCCTTCCTGATCGCTCATTGATCTCGTCCAAGTAACTACTAATACATAGAGTTGGGCATATCTTAATTAACTTGCATAGAAAGTCAAATGTAATTGAAAGAGTTTCAAAGACTTTTTTAGTAGAATTTGTAGAAAAATGAACCTTCAATCATTTTCATACTCGTTAATACCTAGTGTATGTCGTATTAAAAAATTATTTTTACTATAAATTTTATATTTATTATTTATTACCCAGGTTGATGCAACTGGAGAATAAGTCAGGGGAATAAATACTACTGATTATAGCATGAATTATTGCACACATAAAATATTATTATATTATTTAAGCATTTTTTTTCCAAATTAAGGAAGTTGAAAATACGAAGATGAAATAAATATGAAAATTTTTATGCAAAAATATACACAAGAACGGATAGTAAAGTAATAGTTGCAGTCATGGGTGTTACACAGTCAAACCTCCACGATGAAATACGTGAAAGATAATTTAAGGAAAAAAAAAAACTTATTGTTTGATATCCTAATTTTTATTTTAGACTCAATCGAAGGTTTCTTTTTTATAATTTTATAATTATTTTTATTCTGCACAACTTATACTTTGTCAAAAGGCTATATATGAACCTTAGTAATATGCTTGCCCAAGTATAAGAAGAAATCAAAACCAAAAGTTTACTCAGTTTTTTCTTTTTTTTTTTTCAATATATATTTTTGACACATATAATACACATAATTATATAAACACACACATATATTCTTATATATAAATTGACAAGAGCATAAATCAATGGAAAAACTACACGTTATTAGTTTAAAACAGATAAATCCACGTATAAACATTGCATAATTATTTGTTTAACGAATTAATTATTCTATGAAAGAACCCAAAAATTAAGGTTAATGATTTACATAGTTGGCCCTCGCTTCGCATAAGTAATGCAAAATAGAAAAGGATGAAACATTTGAGATTTTTCCATATATATATATATAAATAATTTTTTGTCTTATTTAATATATTCATCTATGAATGGGACAATGAATTATTTTTTTATGTGAATTATTCCTCAGATGCCGCCTTTTGGCAGGAGGCCTCGTCATAATCTTTTTTTTGTACAGGGCCAAATTCTTGGCTTTTTCCTGGCTTTTGGCAGGCTGGATAACAACATCCCACACGCTGACAAATATAATCATCGTACTGCACATCAATTAAAATTACATATTTATAATTTTTTTTTTAATAACTATATATTTATGTAGCAAAAGATTAAAAAAAAAAAGAAAATATTTTTCTGGGACTTAAAAAAGGGAACCCTTTAGTTTTTTTCTACAATTTGATGTGTTCAAGATTTTACAAAAGACACTTTCTTACATTAGGTTTGATAAAAGAATGAGTCTCATGTTATGCTACAATCCACTTCATCTTTTGGCGTATTCAAACGTTTGCTTGTAAAATATAACTTTGTCCAAATAAAATTTGGCACATCTCTTATAATAGGGAAGTAGTCAAACAAGTTTCTTTCTTCTTGTCTTGATTCAATATTGTGTATATTGTAAACTTGCTCAATTGACTACATTTCTTGTTCAAGTTGATTGTGGATATCGAAACTTGATTTATATGATGTGAATCTTTTCAGTAAAGTAATAAATGTGAATAATATCTGTTTTTGATATAATATATGATAGGATCAAGATAAGTTTAAGAGAAATAGTTCGAAGTAATTTTATTGCACTCGTTGTAAGGTGTATAAAATAAGTATATATGAAGTATTTATATTTTAAAAGGGATAAGATAGTGAATCGTAATCTCTCATGATTAATATATTTGATCTTTGAGGGTTTGAAGGCCCATTTTATGTTTTAGACATAATGTGGCCTTGTGAGTCTCTATAATACTTCAAGGCCTGATTTGATTGAATTTTTTACTATCCCATGATTATATTTCTCATGATGTTTCTTAATTATTATTTTATCTTCTCCAAGTTGTTGTTTGATTGATATTAAAAGTTCTCATAATAGTTTGGTTGACATGATTTCATTGGATAATGACTTTGTGAGAAAAGAAATAATGTTTGATAAATAAACCCATGGGTGGAGATGGGGCTTACTATCACTTATTTCGGTATTAAATCGCGAATTCAAATATAAATAATCAAATTAACCAAACGATCATCACGTCGTGATAAAAAAGTCATTGCCTAGTAAAATCAAGTATATCAAACTTCTAGGGTGTGATATGTTTTGTTAATAGGCAGAAGAAATTTAACACTAGGGTGTGAATTTTATAAAATTGGTAGGTAGGAGATATCATAAGTTTGAATAATGCTAAACCTAGAATCTTGAAATGCAATAAAATTATGAAATTAAAAAACAAATTAAAAAAAAGGGGAAGTTTCCTTAAGGATCCAATCCAATCTAGATTTGGGACTATGTCCTCATGTAGGGGACTACTAGGCATCTTTTTTGTCCTGCACTTATTTAATAAGGGTCATGAAAGCCAAACAGCAATTCTATTATTTATTTTTATTTTCTAATTATTTATGCCAGACTAACACATAACATTTATTAATGGTTTATTTATTTATGAATATTTGCTCAAGCGCTTTCCATTTAACTTTTCACATTTTACATTTTCGTTTAATTTCACCATTATCACCAACTGAACTATGATATTACACCTGGTGACATGCCGAATTCAATCAAATTCCTGCAAACATGTTGATTGAAATATTATAATTAAATCTGCTTAATAATTTAACATGCTAAAGTTTTTCATGAGATATAATTGTAATATTACACAGGTTCTATTAAATTTTTTGTTAAATTAACTAATTATTATTCTAATTCTTCAAATCGCATGAAATATTCCTATAATTAAGCGAAACCCAGAAGGGTGCTAAGGTATTATCTCTTTGAAACTGCAGTTTCACAGGGACTGGAAGGATGAGCAAGTAAAAATGGTACAAGAATATACCTGATCTCCCTCCAAGCCCCAATCTGAATATTATTCTACAGGACAACTGAATAATGAATTTCATCTACACAACATAGCAACCCTAGACACCCTATACACTTTACAATCCAATCTTTCTGAGGCTAGACTATCACAGTACCACAGCAGAAAGATGATTGAAAATCGTTTTCATGTCGGGTCGTTCATCAGCAGGAAGGATACATTTAAGAGCAATCTGAAGTATTTCATCAAGACCCTTCAGAACATTCTCCGTACTTTCCGTGCCCAAAATCTGCAAATCGAAGCACTCGTTAGCACGATTCTCTGCAGCCATTAAGGTCACCCACTCCGGTAGATCGACAGCATCAGGGTTCCGCAGAACAATATCAGCACAACTTCTACCGGTCAAAAGTTCAAGAAGAATTACTCCGAAAGCATATACATCGCTCTTTAGTGATGGACACGGTTTACTTGTGCTAGTGAATTCGGGTGGGAGGTAGCCAAGAGCACCAGCGTTGAGCACTTGCTCGGCTGTTCCGGCTGATGTTAATAACCGATGTAGACTGTAATCTGTTAAGAGCGCATTTGTGTTAGGGATCTCGACCAAAATGTTAGTGGATTTAAGGTTGCCATGAGGTATGGCGCTTTCCATGTGTAGGTAGGTGAGACAGCATGCCACATCGAGTGCAATTTTGAGTCGTTGTTCAAGAGACAATGGAGGGAGCGTTCTTGGGTCACTTCCTGCAGATCATATTAAAGCAAGTATTAGTTCAAGTTCAAGATTAAGTAAAATCCAGATACCACATGATGTAGGCTTATTCAAGTTTCATATATGATCCATGCCATGTTGAATTTCAGAGATATAATAGACAATTCAGCAGCATTGATAAGGCACACGCTAATAAGTGGACCTACGTGTTACATAATCTACACCTATGTACACGTTTCATAATTACACTAAAGGGTTCTCACTGGGATACACCCGACGCCCTTTAGGGTCATAGACCCTTTTTAGCTTGCTCCATCATAATTGAGTAGGAAGTTCTCAATTCAATCTCCTTTAGTCGGAGTTTGACCACTTCATTTTATTAATTTGTTATACACACCGTAGAAACTAACAAGAACAAATTGCACATCTTACTTTAAAAGTTTTCCAGGATAAAGCAGGCAGTACATTATCATTGTACCGAAACTATGTACCAGGACATCAATCAACCTAGTCATAAGAAGCTCTGACATTATATAGTACTCAACTACTTCAAGAAAGCATTTGTCATCTTTTACCTGAATTTTAGCTATTTCGGAGTGTTTGGAAATTGTACTTCTACTTTTAATTCTCTTAAGAAAAGCCAAAAGCTAAAACCACTGTGGAACATACCACAATGTAACCCAGAATTACCTACCATGAAGATAGAAAGCCAAACATGGAGCATCGATATACTTTGATATAATCAGCTTCTCATGCTCCTTGGGACCCCAATAGAAGCCTTGAAGAGAAACTAAATTTGGATGTCTGATATTGCCAAGTTTTTTTGCTTCTCTAGCAAATTCTTTTCTACCCTTTGCTATCCCTTCTTTTAGCAGTTTTACTGCCAATACATCACCCGACAAAAGCACAGCCTTATACAATGTACCATGACAGCTCATACCAACAGCTTCTGCAGGTGCAGAAGATAGTTCTTCGGGTGTGAACTTCAAGGTATCGAAAAGATGTAGATCTCCAGCCAATTTGTCCGGTGAACAAACCTTCAATGCACTTGGATTTTCGGACGTGTTAACAGTTGATGATGTCAATAATACAGGAGAAGATATCACTGCTGTTTTTCTTGTTGACTCTCGATGGTTGCCATCTCTGGGGCTCCTTCCAGCTGATGAGACGTCCTCAGACTCAATTCCAACAGAAGATAGAACTGTAGGGAAAGAAATTCTTATTAACTAAATGCTTTAACAATGTCATAGAGAATCAGAGCTAGAAGAAATGCTATGACGTTTTTACCTTTCTTACCACCGGTTTCTGTTGAGGTTGTCTTACTTCTTTGTCGATGGACTCTGCAGTAGATCACTAACGTCAGTACAGCTATCACCAAAGCTCCACCTACGAGACCAGCAATAAGGGCAGCTCTAACTGCACTTTTCATTCGCGTACGATTACTCTTGAAAGTTAGATTGTTACCGCCATGTGGTGAAGGTGCCTCATTTGGAAGAATGAGCAAGTTATTTCCAGGATGGAATGACGAAGAAGGGAATCTCTGTAAGCTCTGAGGAACAACTCCAGAGAGATTATTGTAGGACACATTAAATTCCATCATTGTGTCCGGAAGGTCGTTGGGAATGCCACCTTCTAGAAGGTTGTTGGACAGGTCAAGATATGCAATGTTGTGGAATCGGCCGAGTTCAGGAGGCAACAGGCCCGTGAGTTCATTATGTGACAGATTGAGAGATAGCAGGCTATAGTTTTGGAGGGTAATATCAGGTAATGTTCCGGATAAGTTGTTCAAAGAAAGGTTAATATCGGTCATTTTTGTTGAGTTAAATAGGCTAGGAAGGAGGAAACCACTAAACTTGTTACGGCTAAAATCAATTACTTCTAGTTCAGGATAAGTTCCAAGAACGGGTGGAAGAATGCCTTCTAATGAATTGTTGGAAATCCTTAACGAAGTAAGCCTCAAGAACTGAGATGTCTGGTTAGGTAAGGATCCAGTCAATTCGTTAGAGCTTAGTTCGATAACTTCGACATAATTTCCCCATCCCTGACTTCTCGACAGGTTACCTGTGAAGATGTTATTACTGAGATCTACGACGGCACAATGTCCTATCCGGACAGGCAAGGAGCCAGACAGCCTATTTGAGGATAAATTTAGATACCTCAGATTAACAGAAGTTATACTTTGTATAGGACCTGTAGAGAAAACAAGGACTATAAGTAAAAAGTTAACGATATTTTAAATTAAAATCTTATCTTTCCAACGTAAAAGTTTCATCGAGTTTGGTATAAGTTCTACATACCTTCAAGCCGATTATGGCTTAGATCCAACTCGGACAGGATCATAGAACTCTCTTGCAGAAGGCCTTGCGGCAATGATCCCGATAACTCATTATTGCGAAGTTTAATAACTCGTAGGGATACTACGAAACTGAACGAAGGAACATTTCCGACAAAATGATTATCACTTGCATCAAACACCTCTAGATTGTCAAAATATGGTATTCCATCATGAGGGAAAAGCTCTCCAGTCAAGTTATTCTTACTAATATTCAGATACTGAACCGAAGAAATAAAATCGGGATTCCCTATTCCAAGGTCCAACGATCCCGAAAAACTATTGCAGCTGAGATCAACATACGCTACAGCTCCTAACTGGGCTAAAAGTCCCATGACATCTCCCTCAAAGCTATTCGAATGCAAATCTAGGAACTTCAACCACTTAAGATTAGCAAAACCACCTTTTGGAATTGTCCCAGTAAACAAATTGTGGGAAAGATCCAAACGTTCGATAGATTGAATCGAACTAACTTCTTTTGTGATAGTGCCGCTTAACTGATTATTGGATATGGATAAGTTTCGAAGCATTTGGAGAGTGGAAATGGCGAGAAAACTGAATTCTCCAACTAGGCCTAAATCATTCAGTGTGATTGAAGTCACATGGCCATTACTACAGCTTATACCAGACCAATTATTGGGGCAACCATCAGATGATAATGACTTAGAATCCCATGAAACAAGAACTTTCCCTGAATTGTCTGTCTTAATACCCTTTTTGAGTCCAAGAAGTGCATCAATATCTGATCCTCCCACTGCTAATTTTACTAATAACAGTAACACAAAACAAATGGACTTCATTCTTAAACTCAGAAAAGAAAAACAACAAATAGAATTTAACTTGGAAACCAAAAAACTTCCATAAATAGAAGACAATGATTAATGGGCAAGAAGAAAGGTCTCCTCTACGTCCAGCAGCCAATTAAAAGCACATTACAGGTCTCCTCTACGTCCAGCAGCCAATTAAAAGCACATTACAGCTGAATTTAAAATATTGAAAACATTGCAACAAATAAGCAAAAGTTCCACCAGAAAACAAATCAACTCAACTTTTCAACTAACCCCAAAAGCAATGAAAGAAAAGTACTCAAAGACCTACATCTCAAGCAGTAAAATTGATGCTACTATTACAGGGTCAAACTGAACTCTAAGAGTACATGACAACATTACGCCCAGAAGAAAACAAAACAAACCCTTGGATTATTACTCGCTAATCAGAAGAAAAAGGGAACCTTTTTCTTGCCCAAGAATCAAGAAAAAAGTAAAAAGACTGAAGAAAAAGAAAATCCCATAAAGCTTGTCCAACTTTTTGTTGAAGAGAAGGTGACACTACAATGTAGTGGTATTTAATGTGATATGGGTGGCAAGAAAATTGAAAATGACAAGAGTAAAGGAAGAGCACCTTCTCAAGGGAAATAATCAATAGCATAACAGATCAGTCTTTGAGAAGATTGGAAATTTGGTAGGTGGGTTCAGTTATTGACAGTAACTGTGAAGAAAGCTACGGAAAAAAAAAATGTGTGTGTGTGTGTGTGTGTGTGTGTTTGTGTGTTTTGTGGGGTGAGAGTGTTGCAGTGTGGAGTATCCACTGTGTGTTCTGCGTGTGTATAGTAAGTGCTCCACCATAGTTGTGTATCTCTCTCCTTGTGTGTTTGTTGTGACACTGTTGTTCTTGTGTGCCAAACAAGATTCAAGATTCAAGACAACAAAAATTGGGCTGGCAGCGAATGGGTCAGGGCATGTTTGGTTGTATTTTCATTTTCAATTTCTATCATATTCGAAATATGAAAAGTAATTTTTGACTTTTCTGTGAAAATAAAAAATGTTTATAATTTGTTTAAAAATATTAAGCAGGATGGGTATCAGGGTGAAAAGTTGATAAATTTATTATTTTTTGCCAAAAAAAGGATGCATTTTTTTAAAAAAAATGTATATTTTAATTATTTTGAAATAATAGTTATTACTTTATGTCAAATCAAATTTAAATTTAATTGAAGTAATAATAGGATAGTAGGATAAGTTTAAAAAGGAATGAAAATGGGAAAAAAAAGTGATCTTTTTAATGGAAAGATAAATAAAAAAAAAAGTTTCAATTTTTAAATAGTGAAAAATGTGAAAATCATCTCGGAGGTACGTACAAACGGGCTCTTGGAATTTAAAGCGCTTTTGTCCCATGTGTGCAATAATTAAGTAATTAATTCCGTATTATGACAAAGATTACTGGAACACAAAGCTCGTTAGGACAAGAATTTAAGGATTTTAAATTCATGTAGCAGTGCGGGACATTTTCACTTTTTGCAGCCACTCATTAAAATAAGATGAGATCTCCCTCGAAGAGTTGACTTAGTGAGATCCAAAATTGAAATTTAAAGAGCAAATATTCGGAATATAAGAATCGATTTAGTCGTTAATTTCAATTGTTTTTCAAAAATAAAATCAAGAAAATTGAGGATTTGTTGAATTGCAGGTATTCAAGTTCATCACTGAGATATATAAGTTTCTTATTTAATTTTAAAATTTTAACCGATTGCTTTAATGTTATTGATATTAATTATAAAATTGGTAGTATTAGTATAACACCAAATTTTAATCGTATTCAAGCACTTCAAAGATGATTTAATATTTTATGAACTCTAAGAAGAATTCTTAATATATATAGGATCTTAAAAGATATTTTATATAAATTTAACCAAATAACCTCTAAATAAATACATCATGCATAGCAAGGGATTCATGAGGGTATATAACAAAAACTCCTAGATCGAATACAATATATGTAGCAATATGATTATTAATTCACTAATTTGTTTTTTTAAAATATATTCATTATCACCCATTGTCTTCAATTAATTTTTTTTTTGTTAATTATTGAATTTTGATCGGACTTGAACATAATCTTCATGGATACATTCTTATAGAATTTCAGATCAGATTCAATTAAAAAACTCTATCGTTAAATTCAAATTTAAATAATTTCAATTTAATTCAAATCGAACAACCTTAATACTAGCGGTGGCAATTAGTGCGTGTCGAGTGGGTTCGTATTGGGTTGATGTAGGGGTATAACATAAATTTTGTCAACCCTAACCCAATATGTAATGCCCCGGTTCTTAGTTCACTTCCGCTCTAGTTTTCGAGACATTACTCACATTCTTGAGTAACAATCTATGTTTAAAATCAACATGAGCATAATTATATAACACAATCAAGGTTTATCATAACTAAAACTTAAATGTTTACATAATTTATTACAAAAGCATTCTTCCTAATAATTTCTAAGGTCCATAATTTACAAAAATTTAAAGATCCAAGCTGACTAAAACACAACCTGATGTAATACATTTTTAACTAGTGGGCCAAGTTATTAAAGTCTACAACACCTACCACTCTATCACAATGTGATCACAAACCATAAACTTTCAAGTTACATCATGAGATCTAAAATCACATACTACACATGCCCACATTTCATACACTCCCTCCAAGCCAAGCATATTTGCTGGCACATAATTCTGAAGAAAAATACTAATAGGAATTTCCCAAAAGCTAATCACCTACGGAACATTGATAGAGTCATGAGTCCACTGACCCAATAAAAATCATAATCATGAAAGAAAGAGATATGTCGTTCAATCGTATTCAAGACTCGAGATATCAACATGATTTGAATGATTAACAAGGAGAGTTGATATTGTGGAATCAAAACAATCACAAACGTAAAAGCTCAAGAGGCACAATTCAATATTCATTCACAATATGATCATTTGTTTATAATTTATAAGGTGCACCGTTTTCATAACAATTATGAATATTGAACTGGTTTAGGCTAAACTAATATTTGGTGGATCTATCACTCTTGTAACTTCGAAATAATTTAATTATATCATTATGGCTCCCGTCTCTCCCTCGAATGGCCGTTCAGATAGGAGCAATCCAAGTAAATGATTTAGATATGATCGATCGCGTGCTGGGAATAGTTGTTCAGAAGCTTACCTCGAAGTCCCCTCCAACTACTCAAACGATATAGAAGTCCCGGGAGTTAGGTCGATGCTCCATTAATGCCCAACCGGTCCCCCATCTCGAGAACCCCAGGGCCCAATAATCAATCATTAAGGCTTTCAGAATCAATAACAGTTGTCTTAATTAAGCCAACGAAGTTTCAAAATAAAATTCGGACCAATTCAATTCCATCCGCAAGATGATACATATTGATCATCAATTAATTATAGTGGATAATAGCGAACATAATTTTCAAGAAATTTCAAGTCATCAATAGATAATATGACTTGGAACATTCAAGAATTTACAATACAGAATCAAATTCGAGTAATCGGATACAAAAAAAATTCGAAATTCAAACCTTGGATATAAGAATTCTGCTTAGATCATCAAATTAGACTTAAAGGTCTTAGGAGATGATTTTCTAGAGTTATTTTGATGAAAACATCAATTAAGCCGATTTTTGTGAGTTTTTTATGCGGCAGTGATTTTTCGGACTACTTTAAAATATAATTTGATTAAATAAAATTGGCAATTTGATTCTACGACTATTTAGACTCGATGAGCTTTTCAATAGTGATTTTATATTGAAGATCCGACAAGTATATTTTTCGTTATAAAATTTTAAAATTGACCCATAGTTCTGTCATTAACCAGAGTTGGTTTGACATATTTGGCTTTAAAAAATTTTCTGAGCAAATTCCTTAGTGAATTTCAAGGATTCTTGATTCTATCATCATTTACACTTAATAAGATTTTTAAAAAATATTTTTGGGAATGATTTGGTAAAGGAAAATTTGGTTTTCAATGATTTGAAGTTGGGAGATATTTTAGAGCATGCTTCAGTGAGCACCCTGCTTTTCTGTTAAGCCGGTAAGTTTGAATCAAATGGAGTTTTTGATCTTTTTCCTTCACAAATTCGGGTGATTCTTGATTCTAATGATAACTACACTCAATAAAATTTTAAATGGTGTAAATTTTGAATTTTTTAGATGTGTGAAGGTCAAGTTATGAATTTTTGAAATTAGGGTTACAACAGAAGCCTCCCCTATTTTGGCCGAAATGGCAAGTTTGGTTTGAATGAATTTTTCTATCATTTCTCTCCTTGTTTTTGGGTGATTTTTGGTTCTAACATCTAGACTCAAAGAGGTTTCTAACGATACTTTATATGTAATTTTTAAAATAGCAAAAGTGTTGCTTTCAATTTTTTTGAAGTGAAGTAAATGTTCCGTCCAAGGTACCCGAGAGCAACCAATATGTTCAAACTTCGATTAATTCAAGAAATCAGTCAATCACTAAGTCTAAATGACGATCTACTAAGTTTCTTATAACTTAAGGTCAGATTTATGGTTCCATAAATACAAGCTAGATCATACCTTATCAAGAACAATAAAATAGAAAATCAAATAGCTCAACAAGCACAAGTTCATGATCATCCAAGAAACCATCTTAACAAACATGCTAACAAGCATATCTTCCATAAATTTTTTCAAGAATATGAAACCATGAACAAAATAAGAGGCCAAGAAAAAGGGAATATCATGATCTTTACTTTTCTTAGCTTACCAACTTGAATTTTCAAAGATTCTTTTCAAGATTTCCCCAAGATCCTAACATTAAAAAAAAAAAAAAAAAAAAAAAAAAAAAAAGAACCTCTTAAGTTTCACTTAAACAAGCAATTTAACAATTGAAATCTTAATCAAATCTTACCAAACTTGAGGATTTGTGTAATTAGTGATGTCCCCTACAATTTTCCTTTTGATTGCTTGTTGAAATTAAAAAGACAATTGGAAGGAAAATGAAAGAAAGTGGAGCTACACACACATAAAAATTATTAGGTCACAAGGTAAATAAATGACTGAAAATTTTGTTCCTTTCTTTTCTTTCTTTCTCTCTCTTTTTTTTTTTGTATATATATATTTTTTAGACTATATACTAGTGTATTATACAAGAGACCATACTTAGTAATTTTGTAAATACATTAAACTTGTTAATAATGTTGTTGGATAATAATGAAGGGGTGAATCACCATGTGTTGGTTGGACACCTCATACCTTACCTCATATTTTTTATCTCATTGAAGACTTTGGTCTACACATAGTGAATGTGTGTATGTGTGAGGGCGGCTGCTGCAGATTTCTTCTCTCTCTTTTTTTTCTTTTTCAAAATTTGGAAATGGGTTTGGATTTTGGACATGAAAATTGGATAATATATTGAGCTCAATTCCTTGAATTAAATGGACTTGATTTTGGGTTAAAATAATGTGTTTGGGCCACCTTCGATTAAAATAATATTTTTGGGTGCTAAATCAAAATAATTTCACCGTTTTAAAATTTTTTTGATAATAGCGATTAAAATTATTTAAAATGGTGCTAAATTTTAAAATTTTAAAACTTGAGTTTGAAATGAGATTTCAAGAATCCTTTGAACTTAAAATATTATTTTTGGAGTTAATAGGGTGCCCCAATAAGTTTTGGATCGAAAGAAATTTTTAAAACGAATTTTTCTTTACCGATAAATTCTAACCGTAAACAAAATTTTAAAACTAAATGTTTGAAACTACATAATTATGGAAGTTTTTGTGAAAACATAATATTTTCAATACTTTTTTAATGTAAAATGAATTTTTTGAAAAATATTTTTAATTGTGAGAAAAATCTCAAATCGGTGAAAAATAGGTTACCGATTAGAATTTCTCTAAAAAATATTTTAAAACACTTATTAATTAAACACAAGGGTTTAAAAATTAAATTAAGAAAATTTTCGGGATTTCACACAACCCAACCCAATAACATCCTGAAAGTGCCTGACTTTAACCCAACCTTATGAAAATTGAGTTGAGTTTCGAGTTGACCTAATTTTCGAAGTAATTAATTTAAAAAAAAAAAATCAAAGGGGGTTAAGGCAAGACCCCTGACCTATAGATTAAAACGAAAGGATTAGTATTAAGATTTTCTTTTATAACTATTTATTGTTATTAGCATTATGATTGTTTTGCAAATTTAAAATATATATGTTTCTTACCTTCCACTTTAATTTATAGTACATTATTACAATTATTTTAAAATTAGTAAGAATTATTTTGTGTATATTTTGCATTACAGTAGTAATTAGGATAATTTTTTTCTTCTGTTTTCATGTTTACTAAATTAGGATAATTTGAGAGAAATTATTTTGAATTCTTGAGCTGTAGTAATTGAACTTGATGCCCAAAACTGTGATTATGAGTACACAAACTTTATAATATTAAGTACATATTACATAGAAAAGAAATAATAATTGGCTTATTTTATTCAAAATAGATTTATTCATATTTGTTCAATATATAATACAATTTAAAGAAGAGAAATTATTATAAATAAAGAGTTTAAGGTATTTCAAACACATATTTAATATTTTATCATGAATTGTGACAAAATTTAAGTAAAATGGCATGCAATATTATTAAAATTAGTTACTACTAAATTATGTTTGCTAAAATGCTCAAATTATTATTTGGATATAATGCCTTTTTATCTATTTGATTCCTAAACAAGGAATAGATTAAAATTAGTTAAATTTTGAGAATTTAAATATTTTTTTCTTATTTTATAGTTTATATACTATTTTATACAACCATTATATTACTTATATTACAAAATTATATCTTTTTAAACACTTCAAGTTCAATTACACTAACAATATTTTCACAAATCAAAAATAAAAAACAACTTATTTTAGTTCATGTCGTGTCAGTTTATGTGAGTTCAAGTTGTCGTGTCACCGAAAATCAAATTTTAAGTTGTTCGTGTAACCTGAAATCCAACCCAACCCAATTCATTTTTTTTGAGTTACTATTTATGTCGACCTTATTGGACCTAAACCCAAAAATGAGTCGATCCAACTCATTTTTTTCGTGCCGAATTTGTTTCGGGTTATCGTATCATTTCAGAAGTTGCCACCCCTGCCTAATACATTGTTAATTCCCAAGAAATTGCAAAAAACAAAAACGAGGACTCTTTGGTGTACCCTGTTGGAGATTTTGCAGTCCAAACCAAAATTTGAGTTCAATAAATCCAATAACAACCAAGCTAGATCTAAATAAATTTGGGCCATGACATATTTTTAGTGTAAAAGCAAATTATAGCCAGCATAATTTTTTTATTTGGGCCAAACTCTAAACAACTCTTTTATGGGCAATGCTACGTGATAATGATAAGGCAATCATTTTATATTCTTTGAATTTAAAGAAATTAGAATTCTAAATTTTCTACGATGCCTAAACGATAAAATATTTTCAGGAACAAGTAAATCACAAGTTTGAATTTGTTTATTTGGAATATGGGTTCTTCTACTTCATTTTTATTTAATGTGAATTTCTTTTCCCCCTCTTTTTTCTTTCTTTTTTTTTTTTATATATCATTCCTTAAGTTCCATAGGTTTGATCAAGCATAATATGGATTTGCTATGTATTAACTATGTTGGGTCAAACAAGATGTTTTGGAGATTTGTACTCAACTTTTAGCCATGGATATCATAGGTCCTTTGCTGTTGGCTTAATCAATACTCAAAAGGTCAAATTTGGATGGGATTTGAACCTTAATATTCTAAATTTTAGGTTATGTTCATATTTAGAGATTTGATTTATTGTTATATATATATATACACACACATATATTGAGAAAGATTTATCTTTGTGTATAGATATGAGATCTACAGGACACTGGGTCGAGTTTTGCACCAATGACCTAATCAATATTCATATTTAAGTAGACTATGTGAGTTGTGATTCTTCTGTTCCATATGTAGAAAGACCATTTATTGGAAAAGTATAGCTTAGCATTTCCCTTCATATCGAAAGTAGATCAATTGTATCTCGTTTCTCAACAAATTTGTGATTAATTGTAGGGGTGGCAATTTCGGACACGACACGATAACCCGATACGAGTTCGGCATGAAAAAAGTGGGTTGGATTGACCCATTTTTGGGTTCAGGTCAAAAAAGATCGACACGAATAGTAACTCGAAAAAAAATAAGTTGGGTTGGGTTGGGTTTCAAGTTACCCGATCAACCCGAAATTTGATTTTGGGTGACACGACAACTCGAACCCACCTTAACCGACAGGACACAATCTGAAATAAGTTTTTTTGTATGAAAATATTATTGGTGTAATTAGACTTTAAATTTTTAAAAAGATATAATGTTATAATATAAATGATATAATAATGGTTGATAAGAAAAAAATAATTAGTATAAAACAGTATATAAACTATAAAATAAGTAAAAATATTTAAATTCTTAAAATTTAACTAATTTTAACACATTCCTTTTCAGAAATCGAATAAATAAAAAAGTATTATCTCCAAAAATAATTCGAATATTTTAGCAAAATATAGTTTAATATAACTATCTTTACTTAAATTTTGTCATAACTCGCGACAAAAGGGTTGGATATGTATTTGAGAGACTTTAAACTACTTATTATATATCAAACAAATTTAAATAAATTTATTTTGAACAAAATAAATGAATTATTATTTCTTTTATATGTTGTATATACTTAACACCATAAAATTTATACACTCAAAATCATAACTTTAGGAGATCAATTTTAATTCCTACAATGAAGTATTCAAAATGGTTTCTCTCAAATTATCCTGAATTACTAAACATAAAAAATGAAGAAAAATTATAAAACTATATAAATATTATGATGTTATATAAATAGTCATAGAAGGAAAAGCATTAGTTATTAAGACAATTTTTGTATTTTATATTGATTTGTGATGAAAAATATTATCCTTCTGTAAAATATACACAAAATAATTCTTACTAATTTTAAAATAACTGTAATAATGTGTTATAAATTAAGGTAGTAAGCAACATATATATTTTTCTTTTGCAAAATAATTTTAATGTTAATCACAATAAATCGTTACAAAAGAAATTCTAATGCTAATTCTTTCATTTTAATCTATAGGCCAGGCATCTCATCTTAACCTCTTCCGGTTGTAAAAAGAATAATTATTTTGAAAATCAGGTCGACTCGATTTTTAATAGTTTAGATTAGGGTTGGATACTTTCAGATTATCACTGGATTGGATTGGGTTGGGTTAGGGTTGATAAAATTTATGTTATACCCTTATCGCAACTTGACACGAACCCACCCGACACGCACGAATTGCCACCTCTAATTAATTGAACCAATCTAGTTTTGCCTTTTCCAGATTTTCAAAATATCAAATCTTAGTTTCCAAAAATCATCAAACGGCATCTGGAAAAGGGGAATCTAGATTGGTTCAATTAATCACGTGGCCGGTAATTAGCTTTTTTAAATGTTCAATTATAGAGGGATAGGAATGAATTAAATTCAAAAAAGTAATGGACACAATGTGAGAGTCTTTGAACTAGCGGGCGGATAATTGAAATTATCCCTATATGTGCAAAGCAACCATTTTTGAATGCAACAACAAATCTATTACAATCTTTAAAGTGTAGTTTCCATAAAATCACGAGTATAATTTAGGCTTGCTTACTTAAGGAAATATAATGTCATTTCCTATAAGTAAATATGCTTTTTTTTCCCTTTTTTCTTCTTTTTTTCATCATTCTTTAACTATTAAACAATTAAAAATAAGAAAGCCACGAAAATAGCACTCTTTTGTATATTCAATAGCAAGGGCCTAATTTACCCTTTGAATTGTAATTCCCATTAATTATGCTTATAATTTCTGGTCACTTAAGTAGTTATAATCTTTTCTAATCTCTAAGATATCCAATATTTGTTTTCTTTTCCTCTAAGTATAGCAAAAATAGGAGGGGGAAGTGAGAGAGAGGAAAGATAAGAAAGAAAAAGGGCCATAAACATTGCATCATGGTACATTTCCAAAAGCAAAGTCATTTGGGCTTTCTAGGGCAGATTTGGTTCCTTTTCCTCTCTTTTTTGTCCTTAAACACGTGAAACACAAAATGGGTTTTGATGTGAATCTAAAAAAAGTTGATCAACACATCAACTAATTTTTCAGAAAGTCATTCTTTTTTTATGGATTTATTATAAAAAATAATTACGCAAATATATGAAACATAACAGCTCGGATGACAGAGCAATAGGGCCATCCATGAGTAGAGCATTAATTAATTTTAAATAAAAAGGAAAAGACAAAAGAAATTTATTTAATATTTATAACAAAAAAATAAAAGCCGCTATTATATAGTACTATTTAGTATTTACAGCCTTTTATTTATTTTAATATTATTGGGTTGACTTATATTCCTCTACAGAAAGACACGTGTTCAGAAATATTTGGAAGTATTCAAGTTAAGATTTGAAAAAGAAGTAGTTGTATTATTGGAATCACAATATAGGTGACTGAACATGAAGGTCATGTCTACTCTATAACCGAAGGGGCAAAAATAAATAAATAGATACAAGTTATTTTGATTTTTTTTATTTCAGTTAATATTTCATTTTCGCTTTATTTTACAAATACATGTTAAGTACATATAAAACGATAAATATTTATTTATCAAATATTTTATAAGCTAGTTAGAATTTAGCGAAATGTGACATAGTTTTAGGTAGAAAATATAAATACTTTAATAGATAATATTCTAGTATGAGAATATCTCTTACGTATAGTTCTCATTTCAAACCCTTCAATTTCTAATTGATATTTTTATAAATAAACGTTAAGTGTGTTTCAAATAAATACTCTTTGTGAAATATGAGATATATTTAATGTATTTAATCATTAGATAAAAAAAATTAAATGCAATTAAAATGAGGATTCAAAATCCTATTTTGTAGATAATACCCGTTTGAAAAATATTTATGATCAAATAATATCATTATAATATTTAAATATATATATATATACACTTAGGACTTAAAAATCTAAAACATGAGAATTAATGATTTATTTGTTATTCCCTCCCATTGAACATAGCCCTTTTGACAAACTTGTCTACGTGCCTGCACATTTAGTACTTACATTACATGTCCACAAAAGCATTGGATTAAGATAAATTAGTAATATTATAATATATAGTATAATATTAATGGCATATCCACACATGTAGATCTTATGTCTCCTTTTATTTCCCAAAAATCAATAATTATTATTATTAAATCTCATTAATCTCATAATAAATAATTGGCCCCAACCGAAAGTAACAGAACAAGTTACATTAGTTATATAAAAACTAAAAAATAATCATTAAGTCACATAAACTTTGGTTATGCCCTAATCATGATTAGGTAAGTCCTAAAAAACATTAACCAATCAATAAACGACACGAAAGTTATTAAAAATTATATGATCCTTGACATTAGGATAATTAAACAACTTAATTAATGTAAAGAATTAGCGATATATGAAACCTTTGATTGGAGATTGTCTACTCCATATGAGACAGTTTTTACACAGCACAACACAAGCATCTGTCTGCCAACCTGAACTTGTTTGAGATAATTAATGATAATCTTGTCAAGATAATACAACCTTAATTAAAGTTTAGTAACAGAAATTATGGTTAATGGATGGGAATATTATATGTTATTGGGGTATTCAAGATTGTCCAGGTGCATGCACATATTGGTGATGAAGAACAGGTTACAAGAAGCCCTGCATGTTCCTTTGCCAGAAAATGTTGCTTCATGGTGTAGATGTGTGCCCCCTGGCACTTATGTCCAAACAAGTATGAGAGACCAAGAGGAATGGACCAAAATGCCCTTGACTTGACCCCCCACCCCCCTCCTCAAGCCCTAAAAGAAAAAAGTTAGATGGGAGATTTTTCTTTTTCTTACTTTTTTTTTATGTGGTGGACCTTAATAGGTACAATAGTTCTAAAAGACCAAATTTGCATTGATCGGGTGCGTATTCAATTCGACCGACAAACCTTGACCACATGATGAATTCATACGGAGGGATCAATTATGTTATCTAGAACTCGTTATTCTAGGGCCATGTCAATCTCACACTATAAATACCTCCTAAGCAAAGTGAGGCAAATGTATGCATATAATAAATTTCAATCTTGAATTGCTCAATCTGCTTTACGTTAGTGCTACATATATAGTCTTATTCATACAATCCTATCTAAATTAAGTATCAAATGGTTTTCATGGAGAAAACTCAAGGGATCATTACGGTATCCTTTAATATCATGGTAACATTTACCTATTAGTTTATTTGACCAATTTATTCAACTTGATCCAAATCCCTTATATACAAATAAAATCGACCCATATAGTCCTTTTGGATAACTTCAAATCAGTCGGTGCCACCTGTAGAAACAAACCCATTACCAAAACACACTTGACTTGAAACAAGCCCCGACCTAATCAAAATAATAAGATGAAAAAATTCACAAAAAAAAAAAAAAAAAAAAAAAAAAACAGAGAGAGAGATGGGAGGATATTTTAGGGTGGGTCACTTTTTTTGTGTTTAACAATTGAATTATTATTAGGTATGACTGTTTGAACTAGAAAATTTTATATTTTGGTAGATCAAAGAGTTGGCATTCTCTCAGGTCAAATAATTTGTTATTGTGATATCCTTTTCAATATGCCTTTTACTTGAATGGAAGAGTTAGGAGCTGAAAAATACTATTCTAATCCCTTAGGGGTCAACTTGCATTATTGGAAGTCATGGAAGGATTGAAGATAAAGCTATAGATGTGTGGGAAAGGTAATCCCATTATTTGTGTTTTAAGAATTCTAAGATGGAAGAGCAAGAAAAGGAAAATAGAAAATAAATAAATTTAGAGCCCCTTTAATTGTGCTTAATTAGTTTGATCAATTTGTTAATTTGTTACTCTATACAAAATTATTAGTTGAATTTTTTCATTACACACTACAATATGATTTAGAAAAAATTAGTTGTTAGACATTCTCTTAATAATTAGAGATAATTGTGAACTCTTGATACATACATAATATATATATATATTTGAATTGTAGATGTGAACAATGATTCACAATAATTTCTTTGAGACGACGTTCAGATTACATATTTAGACTAAGATGAAATATTATTTGAAAAATTTTCACTAGTTGTATAAGCAAAACACAAAATAATCATATACTTCAAATTTTTTGTTCATAAATAATTCCTTGAAAAAAATAATTTTTCTCACCTAAAATAATAATATAGCATCATTGACTCACAATCACCTACCTAAAGCAATAACATAGCATCATTGACTCACAATCACAATTTAAAAGAAAAAAAAAAGAACCTTAAAAACATTCATATCTCAACTCTCATATAATTTTCTCGTGTGTCAAGTCAAATTAAATATTTATTTTATAATATCAAATGTTAATTCTTTTAAAAGAAACCAATTATGTTCAAAATCGAAGTCAAAATTTTAAAGGTCACTAAATTAATTAATTGGGCGTTGAATTAAATCATTAATATTGATCCCTTTGCTTAGTCATCCTGCCATGAAATTAAAGGGCAAAACTGTCATAAAAGTAAAGAACTAAAGTCATCCCACTAAGCAAGAAAGTGTCTTCGTGCAAAATTATTGGGCGACACACAGTAAATTAAAAAGCAATCAAAAGAAATATGACCCAATGAGCAGCACTGGTTCTCGACAAAAACTATGCTGCCTTGTTCTGCATCCCTATCTTTAAATAATTCCTCTCTCTCTCTCTCTCTCTCTCTATCTCTCTCAATACACACACGATCATACAAATTTTATACTTTCCAAAGGGGGCTCGAGAATTTGGACAAGTTACAGATTATTTCCCTCTCACAATTGTTTTGGAGTATTTTTGGTATAATAATAAGATCTCCCAATATATAAGAATGTAGGCGAGATAATACTTCAAAGATCAAATGTTTTATGTCTGATAATAAATTTAAATGATATGATATAATTAGGAAATCATGAAAATATCCCAAGGAAAAAATCCAATTTGCTTTAAAGATTCGTATTTTCGATCCAACAATGACCATTCAATGAAGACACGTGACATCATTTCCAGTGGCCATCCGTACACGGTCATATAAGGTAATGCCAAACAAATAATATAAACATATCCAATAAAACTGACCAGTTTAATCACTTTATTTATTTTGAACTTTCTTACTATTCTTTTGACCTTATATCTTATTTAACTGATTAAGTATTAGAAGATTTTTGCTGAAACAATCCTAGCGATCTTAACTCGTGTTTCTATTTTTAGAACTAAACTTAAATGTAACATCTCTGAAGCCATCTTCATGCAAATTTGAACAAATAAATCGATTTGAATAAGAGATCCAATTCGATCTGATCCAAATGGCACCATTTGTGTGATACTATAACATCTTTAATATTCTCATATAATTATTATGTGACTTTTCCTTATTTAATATTGCTTGTACTAATCCAAGTGGGGGCGGCGGCTGGAAACTTTATCAAGAAAATAGACAAAAGATGAAAACTAAAAAAGAGTGACGCCAGATAAATAGGAAGCCTCCAAATGAAGAAAACATTATCTTAATTAATGAAGGGCCCGGGCACTAGCACAAGGACATTATATCCTCTGAGATCACCTAACCCTTTGCCATTTGTAATTAATAATGAAGATATTTTTGGACAAGTTTTTTGTTTGAATTATTGTAGTTTAAGATTAAGATGCACATGGGATTAATTAACCCTTCTCCTAATTAACTAATACTAAGTGTAAATTAGTTTTTTTTTTGTGGATATTTTAAGGGGTGGTTTTATAGTTATGATTCTTCATGAAAGAGGTCAAAAAATGGGGAAGGGAAATGTTCTTGTAACCATGGATTCATACCACCATTGGTATTTTGTGTGTATTCTTCTTCTTCTTCTTCTAAACGATGAACACACTTTCAATGGAGCAATTGGGACCACAGACGGAGATAAAAAGCACATAATTCACCATTGGTACTATATCTAAATAATACACACCTACACGACAATTTATGTCCGAAGTTGATAACTTGATGACAAGTGTGAGCCAGCTACCATAACCCGATAAACAACCACAACGTTAAGGTCTCAGAACGTCGCTCTCCTCCCCAGTTGTTATTTAGTGAATTCATTTCCTTTTCACACTGTTCACGAGTGAAATGAATTTGTTTTCTTTTCACACCATTCACGGGTGAAACGTTTCGACTTTTTTCGATAATTTTGTATTCATTAACATCAATCAATTGCTCCAGCATGAATAATCATAAACGAACATAACACATGCAGTACTGCACAATTCATAAGTTCCATTCAGAAATGGGATACAATAAGAAGTGGGGTAGATGAAAAGTGGACCTCCAAGACTGTACCAGCAACAGTCCAACCTAAGTGATGGGACAGGAACCATCTCGGATCAATCCAATTACTTTTCAACCCAAACCCAATGACATAGACAAAACATCTTCTTCAGTCAACAAAATACAGCGAGAAATGGACACATTAACTAGGTACCACAATGGACTCATCAACCTTAGCTAGTGGCTGTCCAAAAAAACCAGATGAAAATAAAAGTAAAACTAAACCTTATTTATGTAACATCTATATAAGTTCTATCCATTCTAGCACAGAATGTTAAAATGTCTAAGAAGGGGACCACAGCATGCTCCCACTTGTTTATTACAACCATGCTTAAGCCCTTCAAACTCTACAAACTACATGGTACTAATTAAGGAGAAAATACCATATTAACTTGGGTGAAAAAAGTTCACCTTGTGGGCTGCCATCTTATCTTCCTAGTACCAGATTGTAACATCCTGTTTTGGCAGGTTATTACCCCTTGGAACTCCTGGAAAACCTTCGGTATAATCAACGGGCGATATATTGAACGGAGAACTGAACATAAGTTGAAAATTTTCAGTAGGGTTGGGGTTGAAAGGTGGATTTAGAACCTTGCACTGATCGAACCGGTCTGATGGACGATATATTGATGGATTGTTCGGCATGTTGTTGTCTTCAAATATGTGAAGATAGCCGTCTTGTTGGCATTGAACGGTTCGTTGAAGAGACGGCTCCTTTGAAGCTGTAACATTTCCTGCATTTGAATTCTTGTTTCCTTGGACGTTGTTATCATATAAAGACATAAGCTCATTGATCATTCTTTGTCCATCTTCTGGAACTCCAATTCCTGATAGATCAAAGGACGGCGGAGTAGGATTCACAGACAAGCCTGATGTCTTCTGCTGGACAAAAGATTGAGGAAAGACAACCGGTTTGATGTCGTTTATGTTAAAGTTTGAAACACCGAACTCAGAGGAGCGCTTGTAAGGGCAAGAAAGTTGGTGATTGTCCCGGGAAGTTCGGTCCTGAAAACCATGGCGAAGTTCACTATGTGGACACTGAAGGAATTCGCAAGTGTAGATCTTGTGATCCATCATCATGTTGAGTTCATTGCCTGGTTTTCTCTTCCTCGAAAAGTCCAAGTTGGTGATAAGTTCATCCTTGATGGCATGAGGAGGCCTATCTTGAAATCTATCCATCCCAATATTCAATAAACCAAGGGTATTAGGCTTCTGCTCTTGCACATCAAAATTTGACTCATCATCAACCACTTCAACATCATACTCACTGCTATCGTTCATCATAAACGTCCCACTGCCACCAGATGAGGACAAGGGGGGACAACGATCTGGATAAAGTTCTCGGGCCAGGGCTTCCTCTTGGTTGATGATGGCAAGCCAAGTGGCACTCTCTTTAGCCGTCATCTTGTCCTGCAGACACTTTGACTGCCTTACGAGCTTCCGAATCTTGGCAATATCGGGGGACATGTGCTTGATGACTGCCGTTAGGACACCGACTTTCCATGCCTTCTTGAGATCATGGGGCTTCTTGTAAGGAGGAGGGCCTTGATCCTTCTGAAGCCCCAACTGATGCCACCATTCTTCCTTCCCGGTTGGCCACCAAGGAGGTGGGACCCCCTTCTCCAACGGGAACCGTCTCTGAGGTGGATCGCAGTGTTGCATGAGAGCAGATAACAGTGAGCCAAGAGTTGTGTCTTGAAGCTCCTGCAAAGTGTGTGGAGTGGGACCCACAGGGTTCGATCCCTCGTTCGATCCAGGGATTGCATTATCCGCTTGGTATTTTGCTATGGCAGCCGGTCCGTTCCGGTCAAATCTGACCTTATCCTTCCACCACTCCCGGAGATTGTCGGATGCACCACTCACTGGCTTCCCTTTCTCTGGAATAATTCCATAAACAAAACCTTGAGCTTTGCATACTTCCATCATCTTCAACATATACTTCAAGATCCCATCTTGAGCCCTTGACATCTTCTTCCTCCTGGCTTGCTCTTGGGATTGCCGCTGTTTTGCAGAATCGACGTTTTCTTTCCCCTTATTCATTTCCTT
Source organism: Handroanthus guayacan (assembly GCA_014898755.1). NCBI lineage: Eukaryota > Viridiplantae > Streptophyta > Magnoliopsida > Lamiales > Bignoniaceae > Handroanthus > Handroanthus guayacan. The sequence goes on from JACFYI010002230.1 coordinate 3,979,231, forward strand.
CAACCGTTTGAGCCGCATCTTATCCCTCCACATCCTCCTCTCCAGTTCATCCACGTCCATCTCCTCATCAGTGTAATCATCCTCCACAACAGGCTCCGGCTCAGCAGACTGCAGGGGACACACATCGGCTTCCTTGATTGGAGCCGACGAAAAGAAATCAAGATCAGCACAAAACCCCATATCCTCAAACATCATCATCTTCCCAGCTAGAAAAAGCTGCAAATTGGTTTCAAAATCTTGAAATATGCACTAAAACTTCCACCTGCAAAATGGACATAGTGAAAATTAAGAAAATCTCATTTAGGATTGTTCCCTTGAATTCAAGGTGCCCTTTATCAAAGCAGAAAGGAAATCTTCAAAAAGAAAATATTCCCAGAAAAGAATAAGTTAGAAAATATACTCACACAATTTCAAAAACTACACAGAACTAAGAATGAGCAGGACCACTTTGATCACATAATTTCACCAAACATATTTAAAGCTCACAAGAAAAACACGTATCACAGCAAGCACATGAACTTTAACTGCTAAAAGGTAAAGAAAAAAGGAAGCACTTTTTTCTGGAAGTACTTAGATCCTCACATCTGTGATTATAAAAGCTGTCACCATAATCAGATCTGAACAGATTATGCAGAAAGTCAAAAAATAAGTCTTAGAAAATCTGGAATCAGATTTCACAGAAAATTGACAGGATAAGATTATAAAAATCCCAATGAATAAATAAAGCAAATTAATTCATTTTTCCACCTGCTGTTCAGCAAAACTCAAATTAGGAAAAAA
>JACFYI010002230.1:3996742-4012574 GCA_014898755.1 Handroanthus guayacan
AAAATAAAAATAAAAAGATTAATGATTCCCCTACACATGAGTTCTTCTTCAATCTCTAAGCCTCCTAAAAAAATGAAAAAGGAACCACCAAGGGCATCATTTGCCAATGTCTTGTCAATCCTAGAACACTAAGGAGTTGATTGCAAGTGGCACTGTTTCCTTCCCATTTTCTGCTTGGTATATCGTTGGATTTTTTGCAGACCAATGTCTTCCTGGTGTCTGTCTCTGTCTCTAGTAAGGTGTATTCTAGTGGTAATAAGGAACTAAGGATCTTCCTAATGATGATTCTGTTGATACTTACTAAAAATTAGATCCTCACAGTTTTTCAGTGCATTTAAATTCTAGCTTGCAATCCTGGACTTCGATCTTCCACCAAATTTCTTCCCATTTCATTAATCATATGAAACGAGAAGCTGGCAGATTTAGGGCCAGTTTGAAATATTCTCCCCTCCTTTCTGAAATAGTTCTGAGTGAGCTTTGGTTTCAGTTTAATGTTGTTCATTCAGAAGAGTGCGAAATCCTAGCTACCTTCTGGTTTCAGAACTCAGTTTGAAATGGTTCTTGCATGCAGGGCTACCGATTGGAGCAACATAAAGGAGAAGTGCACCAAGTTGCAATACTAACTGAAACAAGGTATGTTCTAGAAATCAAATATTTTGGCGGTTGTATGTTTTAATTAGGGAAGAGAGAAAAACAGGTCGAACACTTGTCTTATAAAGGGAGCATGCAAATGTTTCAGATGGTTGAATCAAGTCTTTCTACTCCCTCTTCAATCATTTCCTTGGAAAGTATTTTTGCTTACTAAATTATTGCTTCTTAGTAAGATGCAATTACGCAAGTGCTTGCATTGCCAACTTTTTCTTTTTATTTTCCTGCTTAATAACTAATGGTGAACAAGCCCAATATGCTTTAACAGCTGAACTCTAGTGTTCCTGATTACTTGCTTTCTTTCACTGCAGGCACAAGGTTAACCATTTTGTATCTACATTGCAGCAATATGTTCAATCACAGCTATCCCAAGTATCCTGGTACAGGTTTCTGCACTCGCTTAAGCACAAGGTTAGTCGTCCAGTTAAATTATATTTCATAGCAGCATTTTCCCCCTCCATGTTAAGTTACATATTTCAGCAGCATCATTTCTGTCCTCCATTCAATATAAACCCATTTAGTGCCTCTCCTTTAACTGCTGGGTATAATTCATTGTTGGATTTCGTTTGCTTTGCATTGCACTTATGGTGAAATTTTAATTGGGGATTAATTACCAAAAACACCCCCTAAGATTTGCTATAATTACCAAAACATCCCTTGTATTTTGGATTATTACCATTATACTCCATGTGTACTACAATCAAACCCCATGAAAGTATAAGTAGCATTACAAGTAGACCCCTACCGTTACATTAACTGGGGGTCTATTTGTAATGTTTGTTACACTTTGAGGAGGTGTATAATTGTAATATACAGAGGGTGTAATGGTAATTATCCCTTTTAATTACTGAAGGAAAGCAGAAGACCGATTGGGTTGGGATTGGGGTGGGGGTGGTGCGACAGCCATAGAACACACCGATTAAGCAATATTGTTTCTGGAAACATGTTATTGTTTCTATTTCAAGCCACCGTTTTTTCGTTTTATACCATTTCAAATATAGAATAGGCATGGTTATCCCATTTTCAACGAAAGAGATCACCTTTTTTAATTTAAATCTTAACTCATCATTTTCAGACCCAAGAAATGCCTACTATCTTAAGATAATTTAAAATCCACTGTTAATTTAATAATAATTTGAGTATCTATCCTCCCCCTTAGGCTTGCCGTAGGAATAGAACCATCAAGTTTGTTGCTCGAGCCTATTGAGCTAAGTTTTAAAGTTGCATGATATGTTTTCAATTACATGTTAAGAGTATAACCAACAGTAAATAAAAGCTGTGACATCTTGAATCAGAATAATCATGCTTGAGCTTGGATTATTAAAAGCCAAAGGGTCATGTGTCCACATCTTTCTGATAATTCTCATGTAGATAATTTTAGGCAAAGTGTAGGACTGTGGTCTCATGCTATTGTTAGAAAAGCAAAAATGTCTTCATGAATCAAGATGTGGTATAATCATTCTAATTTTCTGTGTTTCCATAAACTCACCTTTTCAGGTCAAAGATATGTTGGATCTTGAGTCAGTACATATGGCATACTTGACCGAGTCACTCCACATGTACGTCTTTGCCCCCTCCTCTCTCTCACGCACATGCATGCACAAACCGGCACAGAGATACATAGATGAACATATTTTCGTCACACCTTCTATCTAGTTCTAGTGCCATTGTGTTGGTAAAAAGAACAGAAAACATTGTGAAATTCCAGTTACATGCATGAATCTTGAATCATGAATGTGCTAAAGATTTTACTAAAAACCTCATACTTCTGATAGTTATTCTTGATATAACTAATCATCTAGTCCAGATTAGTGCACAAAAAAGATTGGATGCTGCAATAGCACCAAACCATTGCTAGTTACATGGTTTAAGTCAACATAAACACCTTTCATAGTAACTTTTCTGGACCAATAGCTGATTGCCCAACGTTATCACTACTCCTTTATTGTCCTCTTTTCTTTCCCCTCAAATATGACTAAGATTTCTTTTACGGTTGAAGAAATATGACTAGACCAACACCCCATATATTTGAATGGAACCTGAATATTAAAATTTTGGGATACTTACCTCAGGTTTGGCTTAATACCAAAACAACTCTTCTCGTTTGGATAATTATTATTGCCCACTGTTAGTTCTGTTGATGTGCAGTTACAATTACGCCGCCCGAAAATCATGAAAAATTACAAGTAGATCCTTTGGACAAGGGAGTGTGATTGTAATTATGCATTAGCTAGGGGATAAGTTTTTACACTGCAGGGTGTTTTTACTATGGTTGCTTTCTCCGTGAAAGGAACTTCTCTCTTGTATATATAATAATTCCCTTTAAATTTTGGTGGTAAATTTGCAGATGTTTTTTATCCAAAGAGACACAATCTATTGCTAGCATTATCCAGAACATCTTGCAGTGTGCAATGGATTTTCAGTCTTGTTTGACTCGAAGCATTCTGGCGGATGGATCTGATGATGAAAACTTGACCACCAGATTTTCTCGAATCAACATATCAAAGGTGATTTTTTAACAACTCTTATACTGTAAAATCTAATATGTTCTACCAACGTATTATGAAATTTTATAAGCTCTTAAACATCTTTTGACATGTTTAAAAGAATGGAATTGATGTTTTTGCGATATAACTTTTTGATTTTCTTGAAGTTGTTATTATCCAATTTGTTAGATGATACGTTTTTGCTGTGAAACAAGTTATACACAATTGCAGCCAGGGTATGTACGGTAGCGAACTGTTAGTGTTCTTTCTTATTTTGCTTTAAAACATTTCGTAAGATGTCAAAAAGTGTTTGATACTTTTTTAAAAAAGATAGCGTATAAGCTTTCAAAATAAAATATTAGCATCTTATAAATTCTCATGAAAAAACGGAGTTCCTAATATATTTAGAGGGTGTTTGGGTGAGCTTATAAGCTCCTCAAAACATCTTATAAGATGTTTAAGAGTTTATAAGATGTTAAAATGTGTTTGGTAAAATTTTTCAAAAAAGATTTTATTAGCTTCTAAAATAAGATGTTGGGAGCTTATAAATTCTTTTTGAAAAATAAGGAGATCCTAACTTATTTTTAAGATTTTCACGTATACCTTCAACATTAACTATTTTAATTACAAAATTGTCATTACTAACATCTTATAAGCTAAAAGATTTTATTTTATCCAAACACTTTAATCACTTATTTTTAAAGTAAGATTTAACTTCTTTCAAGCTCCAAAAGCATCTTATTAGATTTAAGAGCTCATAAGATATTTTAAGTAAGCTCACCCAAAAACCCTTTTTAAGTCAAATTTCAACAATTTATTTCTAAAATAAGATTTACATATTATAAGTTGTTAGAGCTTATCATCCTAAGGTTTGGTATACTTACCTCAACACCCCTAAGATTTGGATAATTACCATTACACTTCTGAAATTTGGATAATTACCATTATAGAAAATATTACAAGTAGATCCCATAGATAGGGGGTTGTAACTGCAGTTTTGTGTCAGCTCAGGGGGTGTAACTATAAATTGTGATATGTTAAAGGGGGTGTAATTGTAATTTTACATTAGTTGAACTGTATAGTAGGGGATGTAATGGTAATTATTCAAATCTCAGTAGGTATTTTAGTAATTATGATAAACATCAGGAAGTATAGAGTTAATCATCCCATAACCTAAATAAGCTTAGCCAAACACCCTCGTCTGAGTGGCTTTTCTGTTTTGCAGGTTCACTCCATAAGAAGAACATTCTCCAAGAATCTTGAGGATCTCTACTTAATCTATCTCCAATCACCTAAACATGGTGAATTTGGTGTTTCTCGTTTCTGGGATTATCTTAATTACAACGAGTACTATGCAGGGATTATGAATAAACAAATGGGCCACTGCATCTTTTATTAATAGAAATCTGGTGGCCAGATCTGCAAGATTTGGACTCTTCCACTGCAGCCGCTAAGAATTTCGTATGGTAATATCTTGATTTTCAGCACCAATGCTTATTCATCATTTTGTCATTGAGTTTATCTGCTGTGGGAATCCCATATTATTTAATATTTCATGAGATGTAGATATCATATGTTTAATTATTTTGTTATGGGAATGCAGATGCTTGTAACTGCACAAGTTCCTGGTGCAGACGTGTCGTATTGATGAGGACAGAATTTGTATAGATATATTCAGGTAATAATTGGTGAGTGATTTCAGCATTGCATTGGATTATGGAGAGGTTTTGGGAGTGGGTTTGAGAATATGATGGTTGGCAGGGCGAATGCGATGTATTTTCATTTATGTTTTGGGTTGAAAATACCATTGTTTTGGCGACATAACATTTGATTATTGTTTAAGAGGAGATAATTTTTAGGGATAATTACACTTTACTCCCTGAACTGTAGGCTTTTTTACACTTCACTGATCAAATTATTTTTTGATGCCTCAAACAACCATATCAACAACTTTCAAAACATTTACATATTACACTAATAGTTTCTTGTGGAATATTAAGAAATATTCTGTCAATAATTCATCACGTGAAGCGCACGAACATTTTATGTGCGGAGATAATATTTACACTTTATCCCCTAAACTATATGCTATTTACAATTTACCCAGTGAATTACAAGTGGACAGAATATTCTATAATATTTACTGGAAACTGTTCTAGGGGCAACGTGCAAATATTTTGAAAGTTGGTATGGTAGTTTGAAACAAAAAATAGTTTGGTGGATGAAGTGTAAAAAGGTTCATAATTTAGGGGTAAAGTGTAATTATCCCTAATTTTTATTGTAAATGCTAAATTAATTGCTATTGTGTCTAGTTAGTGGGGTTACTTTTCAATTATTATCATTATTATTATTTTTTTTTAGAGAAACGGTTACATTTAATTACTACATCATCAATATATCGATATAAATATTTTAATACTTTCAAAGATTAAATACATAGCAGATAAAGTAAGCTATTATACTGTAGAATTAGAGTTATTATGCTGTAGATGGAAAGTTCACATGTACTTGGTGAGATTTGAACTCATAACTTTATAATTATGAGACTTTTTTCTAACCAATTAAGTCAGGGTTTATCAGCGGGGTAGCTTTTCAATTTGATAATAATTGTTATATATAATTATAATTAAGAATTTTTTTATATGATATACATGTAAAGGTAATGATTACATTTAATCATTTGATAGAATATTGATAAGTGGCAAGCAGTTATATCATTTTGGAGATTTTTCTAAGCTAGTTCATGAAATCACTAGAAATTAAATTCATAATCTTTTAGTTTTAGTTATGAGTTTTTCGTCTTGTTATGCGCTCGACAAATGCAAGCATCACTTTGGGGGTTATAAATGCAGAGCGTAAATTACTAACGCAGAGCAATTCAAAATTTTTTATGGAAATTTCTATCCTCCAAGAAATGTTCGTTTTCGAAATTTTAGTACATTTCAACGTAAAATTATGAAATTTTCAACATTTAGAACATGAATAGGTTAGATTTTGAGCAAAATTATTCTCGTAGTGATGTAAAAATGTTATTTTTAAAGCAAATATGCAAAAAAGACGAAAGATAATTTTTTTTTTTAATTTTTTTTTTAAAATTACGCCTCCCATGGGCGCATAGAACCAGTCTATCGCGCCTGTGGGAGGTGCGATCTTCAAGAACTTGCGCCTGAGGGAGGCGCAATATTAAAAAAAAAAAAAAAATTGTATATAGGGGCTTACGCCCGCGGCGGGCGCGATTTCCTTGTTCTTGCGCCCGCGGTGGGCGCATTTCCTCTTTCAATGTTTTTTTTTTTTTTTTTAACGCAACAAGGGCTTTGAGTATTTTTTTCCTCATTCAAATCGATCGATTTTCAATGTAAATTTTAATACCGAACGTAAAATTTACAATTCCCATTTGTTATCTTGAAATAATACGAAAAATCATCCAGAAGTTAATGAAATATTGATTTTTTGTTTAAAAAAGTTTAGAGAGAGAAAGTGTAGAAAGAATTTATTTTTTGAACTGCTCTGTAAGATAGTAAAAATTGTTCTGGTGCAGTTATCATTTCAGCTTTCAAAATCAATTATGCCATGTCAAAAGTTTCTACCATAAACTTCCCCCCTACTTTCAAGAGCCATCCATCTTTATCATGGGGGACCAATCTTCCCAGTGCACGATTACGAATGATGGTCCAAGATGGGATGACGTATACGGAAGGCAAAGAGTAGTGCTGCACCCGACAATCAGTTCGTTTCGTTTTAATTATAAGACAACGAATTTCCTTAGCAATTCTCCTTTCAAAAGCCTTCCCAGTATCTTCACAAAATCCAAAAAATTCAATATTATCTTTTTTTTTATGGGTTAAGAGTAATAACTAATATATTTAATTAATACAGTACTAATACATTAATATTAGATCAGTATAATAATAATCGAAAGAAAATTTTAAATAATCAGTTACGAACCAGTGGAAAAATGTTCAAAAATATTGTATAGCACAAAAATAATTTCACATACTAGTGAAAATTAAATTCATAATTTTTGAAGTCTTGAAATTTTTACTTTTTATCAGAAGAAGGCCTCATCTTTAGATCAATATAATCAAATGCTGCCAACTTCAAAGGTTATGGTCAAAGAAATTTAAAATGACTGCGAAATTTGTTTGACAAAATACAAAATTGTGGATCTTGCACAAGGCCTTTGGTCAAAAGGCCAATCTATCAACTTCAATTTACGTGTAATGTTTTTCTATGTGTATAGACGTTAGAGTGACCACCCACCGAAAGAATTTTGACAGTAGGAATAAGTCATAAAGGAGTTGGCAATTTGGCATCTAGTCCTTGGAGGATATAGAGGCGATACTTTTGAAATATTATTGAGGGAATTAATTTTTTTTTTTTTTTTTGCATATTTTTATGATTTATGTTCTTTTAATTGGGTTATTTTGGCTGAATTTTTTTCATAATTTGAATCATTTTTTCCACGAAATTATAAGAGTCTAAATGAGGTTATGGTCAAGAAATATTAATAAATTTGCTCTGATGAAAAAGTTCCGTACAATTGTGACAAGAACTTATCGGCCTCAGTTCTATTCAAATCCCTTAGAAAAGAGAGATTCTTTTATGAGTCAGTTCTATTCAAATCCCTTAGAAAAGAGAGATTCTTTTATGAGTTAATATCGAACACTATTTGGTAGGTTTCATGTAATGATGAAATATAATAGCTTCTCTCTAAAAAAAAAAAAAAATTGTGTTGCATTTTTTAATCCTAATCGTATTTGTTTTCTTTCTTTTTGTAAAAATATACTTAAAAACTACAGTACAATTTAAAGTTTGTATTTCATTGTTTGTGTTTGATTTTTTTTGCAACCAATATTTTGATTTCGAAAAGAAAGTTTTCTTTTTCGACTAAAAAAACTTCTTTATTTTACCTATTAAAACAAATAAATAAATAAAATATTTTTTTGCTCAAATCAAATGTTAATTTAATTTGTCTAATTTCATCACATTGTTCCAAAAATATCCCTCTGATTTTTATCATTCACAAATCCGTTAGTATACGTCTGTCGCTAATTAGTTCTATGATGATTCTATCACAACTGAAAAATTATTTTAAAATTTTATTATAAACTCGTTGGTGTCATCATCTATATATATTGTGCTATTTTTTCTTTAATAATTTGTCACAAATCCATCTCATATGTCATCCATTTGTAAGAAAATCTTAGTCATAATTTTTTATTAGTAAATTCGTATTCTTCCACAGTGAAATATTTCCTCAAAACAAGAATAAGATAAATGCAAAGGAAACACGCATTGTCATTTTTATCTCTCCATAGGTCATGCAAAGCTTACTACCTTTAATCACTTACTTCGAGCACTAATTCAACCTTAATTTCTTCAAGAATCATTCAAAGGTGGTTACCCAACAAAAATGAAAAAAAAAAAAAAATCATTCAAAAGTCACCTGTAGACAAATTAAATTTATGCCCAATAAAATAATACCACGTGTGAATTACATCAAATTATATTTTCTATTTATATTTTAGGGATTTAATTAAATTTAATTCCTAGAATTAAATAGTTAATTAATTGATATTTCAGTGGCCAATCAAACGATGCCAAGTGTCGTCTACAAATCAAATCTTATGAAATTATGGTAATCCTAATCACATCTTTGTGATTAAGGAAATGAATATCAATCAAATCCAAATCCAAATCAAATCACATAAAATCAAATCTTGTACAAAGAAGGAAATAAATCATGATATTTTTGGTAATCCTAATCACATCTGGTGATTAAGGAAATAAATGCCAATCAAATTGTGGAGGGCCAATCAGACTGTGCCACCTCGTCAAGTAATTTTTGGAAAGACTCGTCTCCCTGCAAGTATAAATAGGGGTCTCTTTCAAAGCCAAAAAACAACACAAGTCATTCAAGAGAAGTCATGCAAGAGGAGAATTGAAGGAAGTCCCAAGAAGCTCTCTCCGTCAACTTCAAGGTGTTCTTCGGTGTTCCAGACGCAATTCAAGGCGTTCGTCCTGGAGTTTACCTAAATTCGGCGTTTGATTCGAGATCAAGCTGTGAAGCCCTCGATTTAACGTTATCAAAAGAGGAATCGGCGGCCAAGGAAGATCAAAGCGCTAATTCCCTTTCAAAAATTCAAATTCCAAATTCAAATCTCAAGCTCAAGTCCTGAAGGAAGAATCAGAGGATTACATAGAGATTTTACCCACTTTTACCAAGTTTTAATTCAATCATTATTTGTACCTATTTTCTTGTCTTGTGATTATATTTTGCAGATAAGAAATTCGTGTTACATCACCATTTTCAAAATTTTGACTTATATGATTATTCACGCAAATGAACTCTTATTGCAATAGCAAGGTCAAAGATCAAGGTTTTATAATCAAGAGGTTATGAGTTCAACTTCCGCCAATAGCGTGTGAGTTTTCTTCTATCGTATGATAGATTTAATTCAACTTGTATAGTAATTGCTTATATTTGTTGATATATGTGATCTTTGAATGTATTAAAGCATTTGTATTTGTTGGGGTTGGGTCCGACCAAACAACGGAATAATTTAGACAACAAAAATATACTAATCGCAATAATGGAAAACCAAAATAATAGGTAAGAGTGAGACATGAAATTTAGGTGGAAAATCCTTCAAATGTGAAAGAAACAAACTGGAGGGCAGGAACATACAAAAATCCACTATCACAGTTAACAAATACGACACTCAAGCTTTATACCCCAAGTTTAAAAAGATACAATGAGTAGAAAAATACAATACAGAAATACTCTCTCTTTGGATACCTCGCTAAACAACAAAATACTTCAAATTCCTAGGATTTGAGAAACTAAAAATTGTTAGAAATAATATGACCGTGCCCTACTTGTGTGCTATAAATTACATGGAATTCACTAAGGCATATAATAAGCAAACTGAAATTCATAAACTAACAAAATGCTAGTTTAGCCAGAATATATAAAATTAACATAAATTTTTTTAGCAAATAAAACGCAGCATATAGTATGAAACATAGGAAACAAATAATATTAATATATATATATTCGAAAAATAAAAAAACTTGAAGCCGATGCTTGTTATAATAATAGTTTCTTTAAAGTTTTTATTGTCACTCAAATGGTGCTACAAGGTTCCCCGCAACAAATCTCCCAAAATACAATGGCTATTCCGGCCTAAGTTAGCATTCCAATAGGACGGGCTCTTGAACCGTTTATTGACTTGAAACTCCCCAAATTGCAAAGTGAAAAATATGTGCTATGGTGTAATGTATACAAGCAAATATATGCAGAATTTTCCATATCTTTTTGGCCTTATGCACACTCTATTTATAGACTCTATGCAATGTTGTAACTACTGATTTTTTAATTTAATGGACACATATTGTGTCTTTTTCAGCTTAAAATTTAATTTAACAGACATGATTAGTGTCTGATCGCAAAAGACAACACCCATTCGTTTTTAATTTTTGAAAAATCACCACTTTCTGGAAGAGTTTTAAAAATTAAATTAGATTCGATCTAAAAAGATTAAGTCATGACCCGCACGGCACGCGCATGTGGGTTTTGAACCAAACCCATAGGCACATTGGTCTCTCCTCCTCAAAAAACTAGTGGTACCCCATGGGGTCCAATCTCTTAGTCTCCACATAAGCTAGTCTTATTGACTTTAAATTTCCTATGTGAGATATCATGTTCCCATAATAGCTTGTAACCTCACCCATTTTAGCTTTAATTTTCTCATTCACGTTTGATAAATTTTGATAGTCAACCACATAATTAACATCTCCACATTGAGATGTTTAGATTAATACTAAATTTCACAAATTTAATTAAGTATAACATACTTAATTTTTAAGCCAAAGTTGAGACCTTAAATGGATATCTTATATCAAAATTCTCACAAGAATACCCTAAAAGAATATCACAAAATAATTATATTTTTCTCTCTACACAAAATGTGAAAATTCTTGCTTTTCTTAATTTTTTCTTCTCTCAAAGTGCTACTCTCTTTGCACCATATTCTTCCTCCAAATGTCTTCAATTTATAGATGAACAAAACCATATTCTTCCATGTGAATTCAATAAGCACTGGTCAAATAAAATCATCCTGGTAGCCGCATGGCCTAATGAGCCGCCAAAATTCTACAAAGCTGCAAATTTGGCAGCTTCAAATTTGAACCTCCATTTCTTTCTTTCTTTTTTTCTAATAATTAATGAGGGTGGGATCCACTGACATGGGCTTGACTCACCAATAGTATTTGCATTGATATATTAATAATATATTAATTGAATGTAATCATTTTTTTCAAAAAGAAATGTTTTAATTAGTGGATAAAAAATTATTTAAATGTATATTTGCGGACTCTAAGGTTCTTTTTTTTTGTCCCCCGACGTTGCGAAATAAAATTGCAATTTCAAAGTTATTTTTATGCCAGATATACTATACCAACTTTCATAACATGTAATGTGACACATTAACTCCCCTTCATTATTTTTAAATATAAAGCAAAATTGAACACATTGTTTTTGGTATGAAAATAGACAACGATTAGAGAAAGTTACAAAATAATGTAAAATAAATTATATCTAAAAAAAAAATCATGAGGTTATTTCTCGATACTGAAAGAAAAAATAGTCTATTTTTCAAGTTAGAAAAAAAAATTAAAAAAAAAATAATATTATTATCCTTTTGATGAAAAAATACCGATACTGTTGGATTTTTATCTATTGCATATTGTCTATCAATAGAATAAGAGAAATGTTCGGGTTTGATTTTTATTGATAGTGTATGGGCTTTGTCCATTGTGTATTAGTCATTGTTTGTCGCATAATAGTTTAGAAAATTTGTTTGGTATTTAATTTGTGTACTTGATATTAAAAATATATTGATATAATAATTAAATGTAATTACTTGTTGCAAGAAAGCACGAAATAAAAAAAATCTTAATATAAGAAGTCAAGGCAATTTTGTTAAAACAATTTAACTCTTGATTCATTGAACTGAAAGGCAAATGTAAAAATACTTTTAGTAATTTTTCTCATAATTAAAAAAGAACCAAAAAATATATAATTTTTTGAATTCTTTTGTCCTTCCCGACTATATTTCCGCTCATATCCGAATTGTCGAGAATTCGGAAGAAATCAAATAATCAATTATCAGCCAGAATTTTTTTTTTTTTCCCCCGATAAAACAATTATCAGCCAGGCTGAACTTCCCTCATACTTCTCATTACTATTTTTGGCCGTTTCTTGGATAGAAAAAGGTTCGGAATAGATGCCCTCGCTTAAGATAGAAAAAGAAAACGAGAAGGAAAAAAGAAAAAAAGAAAAAAAAGAGAGTTATATAAAGGAAAGCATCATTAGATATGCATGGATTGCAACCCCGACATTTGAGGTTGTTTACTTTCTTGTCTTAGAATAGAGCGGCCAGTCCACAAGATTCTCCTTTTACTCTCACTTCCCAGAAATGGAGGTCACACAGAATCCAGCTCCGCCGGATGATTGTCTGATTTTTGAGGTCAACGGGGAGAGATTTGAGGTCAAAGATTTAGACCCATCTACTACTTTACTTGAGTTCTTGCGCACAAGAACCCGTTTCAAGAGTGTCAAGCTTGGCTGTGGAGAAGGTGATTTGCTCTGTGTGTGTGTTTCTTTGATTGGCTCATTATATATGCTTTGAGTTTGTGATTCTTGAATTTGGGCTCTTTTGTTGTCTTGCTTTGTGATTCAAAATTTAAATCTTTGATGGTTATTTGTGTGTTTAATTTGTTTATTCTTAGGCACTCTTTTTTGGTTGATATTGTTTGTTTTTTCTTTAATGTGCTTGAAAATTCAGACAAGAAAAGCTGATTACTGCAGTGTCCAGTGTTCTTAATCTGCCAGAGAGTGTGTGTGTGTGTGTGTGTGTGGGTTGAATTGGCCTTTAATGGGCAAAAAAGGTGTTTTTTGTTTATTGAAGTGTACTATTTTCCATGTGATCCCACCTTTGTTGTTTGAAATTGATTTATATGACTTAAATGTGATTTATTGGTAAGGAGAAGGTCTCATAACCATGTAGTTATATGTTCGATTCTCATCTAGGGTGTGTGGACCTTTTTCCAATGAATAGCAGCTTTGTTTGATTTTCTACCATAGACTAGCTTCGTTAAGGATTTCCCTTGGTACTTATTGATCTTCAAATGTTATTATTCTTTCTCCTAATTGTTTCTGTTTCTTTGAATTTTTTGTCATTTCTAGTTTTTCCTCCTGCTTATTAATTGGTGCATGCTACTTACTGGAGCTGTATTAATACTTGAACTTTATTAATCATTTATAAATCAAATTCTAGTACTAGTCAAGTTATTTAATTGACTGTTATATATTAATTGATTTCTTGTTTATAAATTAGTAAGTAGATGATCACTTGATAAGAGGGAAATGTTCTATCTGATTATTTTCATGTGACTATAATTTTTCAAGCCAAACTGTTTTTTCCACTACTGTGACTTAATTTATATTTCGAAGATATTTCAGTGTTCTTTTACTCATTTATTTTTCTTTTATCGGCAAACTTCTGCTCTAACTTCATAAGAAAGGTAAAATTCCCTTCCAAGTGTGAACTAACAGCGACCTGCCTCTCATGGACGCTTGGGTTAGTTTTTGATGGAACGTTCACAAAAGAATCAGAACCGTGACATAAGACATTGAAGTAGCTGATATCGCTGTATTTAGATCATATTGTATAACAAGAGTTATGTCTAATGAATCAATAAGCTTCAGGAAAATTTGTCATCAAGTTTTTGAAAACATATATTTATGGCGAAGTAGTACTGCACTGTTTACATTTACAATCTTATAACTCTTCAGGTGGTTGTGGGGCATGCATCGTTTTTCTCTCCAAATACGACACCATACTCAAGAAAGTCGATAATTTCACTGTGAGTTCATGTCTTACACTTGTTTGCAGCATAAATGGTTGTTCAATTACAACAAGCGAAGGCCTTGGTAATAGTAAAGATGGATTCCATCCAATCCATCAAAGATTTGCCGGTTTTCATGCTTCTCAATGTGGTTTTTGCACTCCTGGAATGTGCATGTCACTTTTCTCATCCCTTGTGAATGCCCAAAAAACAAATCAGCCGCAAGCTACACCGGGATTCTCAAAGCTGTCAGTTTCTGAAGCTGAGAAGGCTATAGCAGGAAATCTTTGTCGATGCACGGGGTATAGACCTGTAGCCGATGCCTGCAAAAGTTTTGCGGTAGATGTTGACTTGGAGGATTTGGGGATTAATTCATTTTGGAGAAAGGGAGATACAAAGGAAGTGAAAGCTAGTAGATTACCACCATACAATGAAAAGGATCATGCATGCCTGTATGCCGAAGAACTGAAAGACGAATACAAGTCAACTAGGCTTTTAAATTCTAAAAAATATTCGTGGTATAGTCCTGTAAATATCGAGGAGCTTCAAAAGTTGTTGCACTCCGATATGGTTGAAAATGGTACAAGCAGTATCAAGTTAGTTGTTGGAAACACAGGGAGTGGTTATTACAAAGAAACGGAGAAATATGAGAAGTACATTGATCTGAGGTACATCCCTGAGCTTTCAGTGATTCGAGAGGACAGCTCGGGTATTGAATTTGGAGCAGCTCTGTCAATTTCGAAAGTTATATCATATTTGAAGGAAAAAGCCAAAGCCAACATATGCGCAAGTGGGTATCTGGTGTACGCCAAAATCGCGGACCATATGGAAAAGATTGCTTCCGGGTTCATTAGAAACTCAGCTAGTCTTGGTGGCAATCTAGTGATGGCACAAAAGAAGTATTTTCCTTCGGATATTGCTACTCTACTACTCGCTGTGGGCTCGAGTGTCAGCATACTGACAGGTCATAAACCCAAAAAGATTACAATCGAAGAGTTCTTAGACAGACCACCTTTGGACCCAAAAAACGTGCTCTTGAGTGTGCACATTCCTTTTCTTGAACCTGCACGAGTCGATGGTTCAGTTCACTCTAGTTCAAGATTGCTGTTTGAATCCTACCGTGCTGCACCACGGCCTCTTGGAAATGCATTGCCGTATCTGAATGCTGCTTTCTTGGCTGACATATCTTATGATAAAAACGGGATTTTAGTAAATAATATCCAGCTGGTTTTTGGTGCATATGGGACGAAGCATGCAACACGGGTTAGGAAAGTTGAGGAATGTCTGATAGGGGAAACACTTAGTGTTAAAGTTCTTGATGAAGCAATCAAATCGGTGAAAGATGCTGTGGTATCTGAAGAAGGGACTTCACATGCTGCTTACAGGTCGAGCTTAGCCGTTGGTTTTCTGTTTGAATTTCTTAATAGCTTCTCTGGCGTTGGCTCATCTGAGGAACTCAATGGTTTGTTGCTTGAAGGAGCTGCCAAAAGTAGTAATGACGACAACGTTCGTCAAATAGGAAACAACTCGTTGTTGTCGTCTGCAAAACAGGTTGTGGAATCTAGTAGAGATTATCATCCAGTTGGTGAACCGATGCCCAAATTTGGTGCTGCCATCCAAGCATCTGGTTTGTTATTACCCCTTTCAGTTTTCAGTGTGCAAATTCACCTTTTCAGTTTTCCGTGTGCGACATTGCATTAAACATGAGGTATATTTACCTTGACACCCCTGGAGGTTTGGTCAAATTACGATAACATTCCATGTGGTTTGAAAAATTACAATAACAA
>JACFYI010002230.1:4022008-4036517 GCA_014898755.1 Handroanthus guayacan
CGACGGGGAGCTTGAACACGCCGCTTACGGTGGTGGCGGCGGGAATGTCCAAATGGCTGGATTTGTATAGTGCGGTTTTGTTGGTCAGGGTTTTGCTGAGTTGGTTCCCGAATATTCCGTGGGACAGGCAGCCTTTGTCTGCAATTAGGGATTTGTGTGATCCCTATTTGAACTTGTTTAGGCATGTAATTCCTCCGCTTTTTGGTGCGTTGGATGTAAGTCCCCTCTTGGCTTTTACTGTCTTGGGAGCGTTTAGTTCTATTCTGACAAACGCCAGATTTTCTTGAGGCTGTTGATTGGATTTGATGGCATATCTATTGGTTAAGGACTGATAGCCTAGTGAAATTATGTAGTGAGTATCATAATCACTTGTATTAATCGGTTGATTTTGCTGAGTTAAACTGCTTATCGTTACAATTACAGAGTGAGCTAATTGTTTTGCTATTTACTTGATATAAATCAATTGGAAGAATTCAATTTTGATTCTTGCATTTGTTACTTATTCATTTTTGTTGTTGAGTAGGAATACATTTAATGTGGTTTGATTTCTGTTTGAAGTACATCACTTGGTTGTATTTTCTTATTGTGCTCATGTGCTGTCTTTTTGTTTAATGTATCTTCTGCATAATTAGTTCAATGTGCCAAATTCTTTTCTATCTTGTGTACGTCAATTTGTGTTATACATGAATATGGACCCCACTTGTCAATGACTCTTGTTTTATGGTGTGTGGTACAACTGTTTATTCTGCATTCGACTAGGTTCATTTTTCTGGAATGGTGCCTCTTACTCCTCTATAGCTAATGTTGTGTCACCTAGCAGAAGTCATCTTATGTGGTGTTCTCTTTTCTTGCAAGAAGAGTACATTACTCCAGGTATACATGCAATGATCTATTTGAATAAACTTAGGTACTTCATAGAGAACCAGTTAGAACAAATGGTTATGTTAGGATGATACTGATGTTGCCGATTTCCTTGTGAAAAGGAGGAAGTGAATAAGAAAGTACTCTTCTTTTCCTATTATGAACCAGTTAATTGAGTTTATTTCTTACTCTGCACCCCTAGAAAAATGTTATTTGAAGAACCTTCAGCTTATGAAGTCTGAAAGTTTGCAGTGGCACGATGAAGTCCCTCGAACAGGTATTAATCTGTGCATTCTGAGCATGTAAGCTAAGATGTTCATATCTACTACTATGAGAACTTGTGACAAGTATGAGAATGAGATGAACTGTGCTGGGATTTTATCTTTTCGTTCTAATTCTTGTTTCATTACCATATGTCGTAGCATGTAGAGGTTTCTACTAGGTTCAGTAATGTTGCTATTTTACTTGTTGGTTTTCTTAATTTCTTTGTCGAATTATTACTTGAAATTTACAACCTTTGCCATCTGTATGATCTTTACTATGGGTGTTACATGGTTGGAGTTTCTATCTGCCTGAACATTTGTTGCAATGGATGGTTTTATCGCGTTGGATTGGGTAGAACTTATGTTTCTATTTGCATGTACATGGCTGTAATGGATTTCCACTTTTTTGATTGGGTGGAAATTTTCACTTGCCGTTGATTGTTTGTTTTTGGTTCTAGGATTTGGCCTCTTCTGATTCTATGTACGGGAAAGCCATTTCTAATGATGGGAAAACCACCTCTCTTCTCTTCCTCGCAAAACAAAAGCAATGTTAACCGATCAGGATTTTTTATTTCAAACTTGTGTTTTATTTTTTATTTTGTGTCATAAATACATGGCGAATGTAAATATATTTCGTTATGCTAACTTTGATTATGGATGTAATGCATTTGTCTTGTATTGGGGTAATGGAATAGGATCTGAAATATGGAATGGAATAAAAGATCTAACATAACATTAGCAAGTCTTTCTTGGTTCTTCAATATGAACGTTAAGTAATTTAATTATGTGAAGATTTTATATAAGGTTACACTAGTTAATTTAATGGATGTCATACGGCAATAGTTCTCTACTGTTTATATGTATCTAAATATTCTTCAAATTTTGTACTATAGTAGATGTAACTCAACAGATGTTTTGGGATATCTTATTTACCTGTGGATCCGGGCTTCTTGGCTGCTTGTGTGTTCCACACCGAGAAGGGTTTAGTGATAATCATTTCAAATCTCTCTGAAGTTTGACTAATTGTTGTTATATTCTCTTTGGAAAATTTATAAGAACTTGTTTAACATTATAATTACAATAATATCTCTGAAAATCTAACTGATTGAAGACAATTTACTTGTAATGTCACGCATATTCTATTAAGTTTTTTATTAATGAAAGGAACAATACAGGTGTTTTGATTTATAATTATATTACACCTCAGGGGATGTCGATGTAATTAACCTTAAAATTAATATAGAGGTCAAATGAGATTATAAGGAAAAACAATTATATGCGCTAGAACAGATAATCTGTTAACGATGTTGAATTTATGCTAATTAACTTAAAAATTTACAAAATTAAAGTAGTTAAATACATTGATTTAATGAAATTCATTATACGTTTTAGAGCTTGTTAAATATATCAAAGTTTGATTGTGGTTTTACGAAAGTGTTACAATGAATAACCAAATGATCATGTCGTCGGTGGTCGTCATAGCTCTGTTAGTAATACTCCCATGCCAAAATTTCCGTACAGTTATGTTGATCAGTTGATGCATTGGGGATAAAAGGGAGAAAAAAAAAAGAAAAAAGGAAAATGATACCTATCCGAAAAATAAGGAGAAGGAAAAGGCAGAGAAAAACAAGAAGGCCAAGCAAGCAACCAATAAGAGAATGCCACTAGTATATATATATATATATATATTTTTTTTTTTTGGGTTCAGTTTGGCTTTTTAGCAAATGAACATTTGAGGGTGAATCTCAGGTAACAGAAAGAACAGAGGCTAAATTAATATGTTGCCAAACGTTGAAGGACTAAATTGTCAAACAAAAGCCCCCATTTAAACCCTTTTGCAGTCGATCTTCAGCTCCCAACTTGGGCATATACAGCTCTCCATCTCCTCTTCGTCATTTTCCGATGCTCTCTCTAGCGAGAAGAATTCAAAGGCCCCACAAATGCCTCCAGTTTACGACGGCCCAATTCAGCTCCGCGCGAACTGACTCCGGCTCACCACCGCCCCGTACACGGCGGCGGTCCAAGTTCTCACCGTCGGCGATGTTAAGAAAAACCGAGGATAAGTCGGAGTGGTGGGTGGTGGATGGAGAAATGCACGAAATCGGGGAGAACGTGCCGCTGCGGGAACGTTTTGTGATCCCCAGGGATAATATTCCTAATAGGCGCCGCAAGCAACTTCGAGAGCAGTTCATGCGCCGTACTCGTCTTGTTCTCAAGGAATCTGTTGGTTCACTTTCTCATTATTCGAGTTTATTTTTCTGGTTTTTTAATCTATTTGGCTGCCAAGGCATTCGGATTTTTATCAACTCATGCCTGAGAGGTTGTTGCGCGCGATTGTGAGAAATTCTTTTAAGAGTTATTTTAATTACCAGAAAAATGCAAAATAGAGGATAGATAAGTGAAATTCATAAGAGAAAAGAAATCAAGTTTTCCAGACATCAGCTGACTGAGTTGAGGAACATGTCTGAGTTCAATAATACCGCGGTTTCTCATGTTTGTTTGTTTATTTTATTTTCTATGAAATTTTGAATTTTAAATTTGGGTGTTGCATGTTGATTTGAGTAGGGTTATCTTTTGATTAAATCTGAGTGTTTTTCGTTTTCCAATTTAAAGGAGCATGAACCTTGGTGCAAAAGATATATGGAACTGTATAATGAGCTTAGAGAGAACTGGGAGAGGTTGTACTGGGATGAGGGCTATTCGAAGAAACTTGCTCAAGATCATGCAAATTATGAATCTGCTGAAGATGATGATGAAGATTTCAATCCTTACAGGTTGGGTAGCATTTCTTTGTTGTGTTTTTGCATTAAGCTTTATTGCTGTTTAATCTATCTGGTTAAATTACTTGAGAAGTTGAGATCGTATACTCCTGTATATGGTGCTCTACTGATCTGCATAAAGGAACAATCTACACAAGTTGATAGAATTTATGTTCATCTGTTGGAGACTTGACATTGCCGAGAATTCTTATATTTTGAACCGCTCTTTTTTTTTGGTTAGATGATGTTAAATTCTCGTTATTCTCTCTTGTGCAGGGCAAGACAACCACGAGCAGAGCAAATAAAGGTAATAATTTACATGCTACCTGTCTTCATTTTTTCAGTTTTATTTTTAAAGTGTAATTTATAGAAACTTCATTGCTTATTCATAAACTTATTTGGTTATAGAATTTACTGGTTGACAGGGGTTGAACTGTCATGTAACTTCCACACATCCTTGCCTCTATATTTCTAAAATTTCCCCTTTTCTTCTTAACGTCCATATATCCTTTTTTTTTTTTTAAATTTTTTCGCATCATCCTCTTCCATCATGTGAGTTGACACAATAAGGAATTTGAAAATGGTATAGCTGCAATGATTTATTCCAGCAATAGTTGCTTGATATATACTCTTGTGTTGGTGAGTTGTTTAAGGTACATTTAGTAGGCTCTAAGCTACCATAGCAGAAAGGTTTTGAATGTTTTACCTTTGTTTTTTTGGTGGATAAATGAATGTTTTACTTTGACTACATGTTATTTTGACAGAAAACGTTGTGACTGCAGGATCAAATTGTGGGGAGGAACAGGGGGAGTGACACTTGGGAAAAGGTTAGCCAAGTCCGTGACAAGTTTGAATACGACAGAGAGAGAAGAATGAGAGAGAAAGGTCAGTTTGTTTGGCTCTGATTCACCCGATATATGTGTACACACACAGTCTCATTATGATACTGCAAGATCTCTTGAACAGTTAAAATAATAAATTACATTAATGAAAAATTAGCTAGTTATTAATTTTGATTCACTAACTTGTGATTGTTCTTATTGTCTTGGTATCTATTTACACACTGAAAAATTCAATTATTGTTAAGTTCATATAGGAATTTTAAGTGTAGTTAAGAAGGATGATGTTATTGGGAAACTTTGACAAATCTCAGCTACATCTACAATTGACTAAAAGGCAAACCTATGAAACAGAAATATCTACAAGAATCATAGTCAAGAGTTTGCAAGTCTGTTTTTTCAGGGTTTTATATTAATGATTTTGAAATTTGCAGCCTTTGCACCAATGAATGGAGTAAATGATTTTGAGATGAATAGCCCAGTCTCCAAGAATGAGCCCTTTGACATCAGCAGATACATTTCTGAATCAGATAACGAATGACTCACCAACTGAAAGGTTTTGATCGGAAACTATTTGATTCGCTGCTGTATGGTGAGCAATACTGATCTTTACCGACAATGATGGGGTTGCTAATGATACTTCAAGTTTCACAATTGTGAATAACTGTCATGCTCACAAATTTGGATCTGAATTACAAAACATATCAGGGTGTCCAATGTGGCATTGCTTCATTGCCACTTGCAACTGCTGCATTCTCTAGCTCGGGTGCAGTTCTAAAGTTCTACCATTGAGCTCTTTATGAGCTCAGTTATGTATATTCATGTCTGTATAATTATCAGAGCATGCAACACTGAGCTTTTTATGGGCTCAGCTATACATTCATTCCTGTATAAGCATCAGAGCATGCGCCATATTTGGAAAATCTGTTAGGACTTCAGAGATATTTAGGCATAAATCATAAGTTGAACAAAGAAAATGTTTGTTTGAGTCTATTTATGATCATGTTTGATGTAATCCAGACCTTGTATATCATGTTGATCAGTGAAATTTGTGCTTTTTCTGTCGTAGTTCATCTCTGCAAACACTAAATCACATTTGGGCTTTTAATTTAACTAATGCATCTTCTCATTACAATGTTTTACTTTAAATGGGTGGTTACAGGTGGTTTAGAAAAAAATCACATATGGTGGTTTGGTTTGAAAAAATAAATAAATAAATAATCTGTTCAGATGGCACTGTGAACACCCTTCGCTAATAGCATTCATAATTACCAAATTACTTGCCGCCGTCTGAATAAATGAATTTTACTTTTTTGGTTTAGCTTCTGTGACAAGCATATATTATTAGTAGTTTTTGCAATTTCTCAGTTTAAATAGGAACCTTAAGGTATTTTAAAGTGACAAACTAAGAATTATTGCCAATTAGCATGATTATGACTTTGACACATTATCATGTAAGACAAGGATTTCAATACTTGTAGTGTGGTAATGAATTTTCTATTTTGAAGAGAATATTGATTATATTTATTTTAAAAGAAAAAGATAACTAACATTATATTGACTTCGAAAATATATAACCCCTTTTTAGCCTTTTCATTTGAATCTTATTTGCTCGTTAAGACGTGCTTCTCGCTTGAGCAGTCAGCAGAATATAAGTGGAATAAAATAATATTTATCTTATAATAATATTATTATATATATTTTGCAACTTAAATAGGAAAGTTGTTCTTGAGATTATTATATTTTGAAAAATTAATTAATTATGTAAAGTTAATTCGAAGTTTTAAATCTTACTTGCAATTACCAAATTTTTTTATTTAGTGCACCACTTATACCCTACTCTTTTTGAGAAAAATACTATTATATATATATATTTTGACAATAAAGATTATTGTATACCCTTATAAAATCTTTATCTCATTTTAAGCTATTATGATTTTCTATTTCAAAATAATATTTTATTTCTATTTAAATACATGTTAATTATATTAAACTTTTACTCATGTTGCAAATGTTATAGATGTATTCATACAATAAAATATGAGATGAAACATGAATGACCAATACGTGCATTTCGATATTATCCAATTGGAGGACTTTCGTTCCAATTCTTTTTTTATTTTCTTTTTCTTTTCAAGATACGTAAAATATATGTAAAACTAATAAGAGAAGGCAAGTAAATCTTGTTTCTGAAATTCAAAATTTCAAGCGAAACAAAATCCACCAAACCTGGGCTGGCCGGCGCCAGGACATTGTCTCCTCACCACTGTCTTCCTCAACACTTCACTCTCTCAAGCAATTCGGAGAAATTTGGAAAGTTGTATTCAAGTGTAGATCACGTTCGGATCTGAAGCAGCAACCCTCATTTTCCCACCGGAAGATGAGCGGAGCGCGACTCTGCGGGTTATTGGCAGAATTGGGGTACGAAGGTCACGGTTCGTTGGACCCGGACAGCTTCGAATGGCCCTTCCAGTACGAAGACGTTCGACCTATACTCGACTGGCTCTGCTCTAGCCTCCGCCCCTCCAACGTTCTCACCCCCTCGGAACTCTCTCAGTGAGTACTCTCCTCTTTTCTCCTTTAATTTCACGCTATCAATGGCGGAGACCAATTAGCAAAACTTTGGGGAAAAAGTTAGTTTCTTTTGTTCCTTGATTTTTTTGGGTGGTCGGTATCTCCTTCTAGAATGCTGAGCTTGAGCATAAAAGGGATTAGAGAGTTGTCCTTTCTGAAGTTGTGTTCTCTGTGTTTGGTTGCCTGGTCTGTATCATATACATCCTTTTGAGTTTATGTTATTAACTGAAGCAGTGGTTTAAAGGCATTGTAATTTTACTCATGGATTGAAATGCCATAGGTGGCGTGCTTAATTTCTTTTTCAGAGTTTGCCAGGGATCCTGGCGTCTTGGATTGTTTCCTTGAATCTGAATATGTCTTTTACTTTACTTGAATTTTCATTGTGGTTGGGAAGTACAATTATTGTTTGTTAAAGCAACAAAATTACGAGAAAATAAAGCCTTTTGTGATACATGCAATATATAAATATGTGTATATGTATATACATATTTATTGAGAAAATAGTTAGGACTATTGCTGCTTTCCTATTTTATGTTGTGTCATTTTTGTTTGATTTGCTCAACTTTGATAAGCTTTTACTTGATAAACATTTTTCTTGTCGGTAATCTCCTTCTTTCTCTTTGAAGGTATGATCAGTTTCTACAAGAAGGGAAGCTTTTGGAGGTAAGACCAAATGAATAGTGTCTGTTCCCTCATTTACTTTCCATTTCCTTTTTTTACCTTATGCTGTATAGTCAAAGCATCATGGATTGTTTCAATGCTTTTCTAAGTATTGTGTGTTAGATTATTCTTGTTTGAAATGTTGTTGTTCTTCATGTGATGCTACCTGCTATATGTTGGTGGAGGGTGTGAAGAACTTAGCCACCTGGTTTTACTTTTAGTATAGACTTATAAGTTTCTGATCTGCTGAGACTGCTCAATTTCTTTGGAGTCTGTGTCAGTTTATCTATGGCGAGGTCTGATATCAAGCTCATCAATCATAAATGAGCTAGCATTTTCATATTAATGCTGGTTGTGTGCAGATATGCGTGGCCATTCTAGTTTTATTTTCAGAGACAATTTCTTAACTCTGCTTTTCTTATTTTACTGGGCTGATAAATGATATATGAATTGTATCTTTACTGGTATGCATATGTTGTAATGCAATTTGATGCATTATTACTCATGCATGTATGTTTTAATGTCATTAGGGAGAAGACTTAGACTTTGCTTATGACAGCATTTCAGCCTTTTCAGCCAGGAGGGACAACCAAGAGGCAGTTTTTGGAACTGAAGAAGGATTGAAAGAAATACGGTAAAAACTATTATTGGGCTTCCATAATTCTACTTACATGTAATATTAAAGAAATGTGACTGTCTGGTTTGCTTATCCAAACTTGAGTTTTGCTGTTTCTAAGGAAGCTTAAGCTTGGTTGTAGTTTAAAGCAACCCCCAAAGTGGCTTGGATTCAGCAATTCAAAATGTTGTGCAATTCGAAATTTGAAAGCTCTGTTTGGTGTATGAGTTTCAAATTTCGACAATTATTTTAAAGGTGTTTCTGGGAAAACTTGGTATGTAATTGGAGAAAGGTAAATTCAACGCAATAAGTTGTAGAGCAAGAAGTTATAGATAACTGCAGGCTTTGCAGGTAGGAATTACGCACCTACATTATGTAGTTGGTAAGTGGAATCCAGACGTCAATGGTTTTAACTGGACCTAGACTTGCGTAGTGAATGATTATCATCATGGAAACATAAGAATAACCATCTTTATCTTCAAAGTAAAAAGGACAAGAAGTTGAGGAAAATCTGTCTTCGTCTGGCTCACTCGGTTATGGTTGTAATCATCACTTCGATAAACACACTAAGGGAGAGAGAGAGAGAGATGAAATAAAGGACTTGACTGATCAGGTGAGATTCAGTAGCTGCTCCATGGCGAGGTGAGCATTACAAAAGTGGAGCTGTTAGATCTCTCATTGGGATAAGAAAATTACTCGGCAAGGGATAACATTTAACTCACTCTAGTTGTTTTGATGAATAGTGGGCGACTAAAAGTGCCTGGTTTCAAGAAAGGATTTTGTGTAAGGGTAAGAGTAAAATACTACATCCACAAAAGCCGTGCTGACTTTTTTCTCACTTTTTCTTTACGCATGATGTCAGTTTTTCCCTTACATTTGTCTGTGGGGTGTGCACAAAATTAAAGACAGAAAGATTCTGATGCTGTGTTTTGATACCATATCCAGTCTTTAAAGAAAATATGGTGCATTTCTGCTGCTTTGCTTCTGTTGCTCATACTGGCTTTTATGTTCAGCGATGCTACTTTAGCAGCAAAAGCTGAAGCTTTGGAGTTACAGAAACAGCTCCGTCAATTGCAATTCCAGAACGATATGCTCACAGGGCAGGCTTCATCACTAATTCAAGGGAGAAGAGCACGAGTTGCTGCAACTTCCACAGCCAATGGACACCTGACTACCATAGACGATAGCCTTTCAGCTAGGAATTTGGAGGTAAATGTCAACTTTTCTACTTTTACTCTTTAACTGGATTACTGGACTGTGCAGTTGATACCTTAAGGGAACATAGTATAGTGAACTAATTCTACATTCTGAAAATTGGATTCTATTATTGGGAAAGAAAATGGGAATAATAAAATTGGGTTAGAAATATCAAGATACAATTGGATCTAAGATATGATCTAATAGTTTGAAAGGGGCGAATTATGCTTTTATGTCCTTTATTTGGATTTAAAGAAAAGATACATAGAAGAGCCGAGGAGATTGCTTTTGTGCCACAGTGAAATTGAGGGCAGGACTCAGGAGAAACTATTGAAGCTTCTCTCTCCTAGTTCCTCTTCATATACCACTACTGCTCTGACTTCTGGTTCCAGAGGTCATTTAGAAAAGATAAGCCTTCGCTTCTAACTTCCAGCTTATATGAGCAAAATCTGGTGGCTTTGGCATGTTTAACCTTTATATTTTGGTAGGTGGTTAGTTTGTCAAAAGCACTTTTCTGAATAGGCTTACCAGGCAACTAATACTGCAGTTGTTCTGTTTAATTCTTAGTAAAGTCCATCCATGATTTTTACATGCTAAAAACTCCTTTGTATTCTTATTGGCTGTTTAGCATTAGGGTAATGCATTACATGGCTATGTTTCTGGATATAGGTAGTAGTAATGGTACCTTATAGAAATTCGTGTTCACCCTGTCATATATACTAGTTTAATTGTTATCATTTGCAACTTAGATGAATGCGGTTCTTGGAAGGATGGCCGCCACTGCTCAAGAGTTGGCACACTATCATTCAGGGGATGGTATTGCTTCTCCTTCTTCCTTTGATATTAAAAGGAAAAATATTATGTTTTTGATTTTTTGGTTGTACATTTTAAATAGAAGATTAAGAATCCTTATTTAATAATACTAATAGTTAGAAGAAACGTACTATCTTTTAATTGCCTTGAAACTTTTTAATTAGAAGGGTTACATTTTTTGCATCCTAACTATATATATATATATATATGTATATTTCAAAAAATACTGGTGATTTTCTGCTCCTTTCAAGAATAAACACAAACCCAAAGGATGTCCTTAACCTGGGGGTCTAATTTTTGGCAAAATTATAGAGATTTTATGATAGAATTGGCAACCAAAAGGTCTGAATGTGGACTCATCCGTCATGATGATTATGAAGAAAAAATTTTAATGCCTTGCTTTAATAATCCACTATATCTGCTATATGCCTGTGTCAAGACCCTTTTTACATTCTTGGCATACAGAGGATGGAATCTACCTGGCTTATGCTGATTTTCATTCATACTTGCTCGTGGATGCCTCCTGCATGAAGGAACTAAATCAGTGGTTTTCAAAGCAACTAGACACGGTACAGGAAGCATTCCAAGCATCTTTCTCTCTTTCTTTTTTTTTCTTTTTGTATCAATCATGAATCACCTCATTTAAAATTTGGTGCTTGTAGACCTCTTGTTTTGTGGTTTTTACATTTAACGCTTAGATATTTATCTGAACATGTTTCACTTATGCTGTTCTGGCAATAATCTTGTCATTATTGGTGCTCCATATGTCTGTTGTCATGTTTCTTGCATTTGATATTTTAGCTGGTTGATCTTATTTCAAAAGTCAATTGTGCAAGTTTTATGTGTGTGTGTGTGTACAATATTGTAACTTTCTCTTGTGGGCTCTTCATGAGTCCTTGTGATTAATTTTCCCCTCTGGCTTCAGATTCACTGCAGTGGTGAGAAAAGGGTTACGTCATGCAGTTCAATTTTGTGGAGAGTAAATCATTATTTGGGTGCATGAAAGATGTTAACTAATGGACTTTTGTGTGTATGTGTTTGGTGATCATATGTCGCCACTAGGGTCCTTACAGGTTAGTGGCTGAGGAAGGGAAGTCTAAATGCTCGTGGGTGAGTCTCAATGAGATCTCTAATGTCCTGGTGCGGGGTAAATCTTTATCTCTCTCTCCCTCCCTCCTCTCTCTCAACCGCATAGGGGTTTTGTGTGCACTAGCACATGTATATTTGAGGCCTGTTTGTCTCTGGATGTTTCTAGCCTCCTCCCGGCACTCTATGTTCCACTTCTTTCTCCTTCCTTTTTAATGATTTTACTCTTGAATTTCATCATGTTGGAATGTGCCCACTCAATCACCCCAGATGAAGAACAAAATGGAAAAGCAAAAAAACATAAAACATACAAGACATGATTTTGTTGGCTTAGAAAGTACTTTCAAACATCATCGTCTTATGTTTGACATGGACTTGTAAGGCCTCCCTCCCAGATGTACTGTTCTTGTCTTTTATGATTTGGAGACTCAGGAAGACGAAGTATGCAATGCTCTGCAGAAGCATAAGACCAAAGTCTTCTAATACATATTAGGGAGCATGCGTTGTTCTAACCTAAGATGTTCAGGCTCCAATGGTTGCATAGGAAATTAGTCCCTTGGATTCCGGACAAAGTTCTACAACTTTGTCAGTCTTACTGCTAACAAACATCACTTTTATGATTGTTATCCTGCCATTCATCTAGAACTGATACCCCATTTAGAAATCATGTTGTGCCAAAGCAAATTTCCTTTTCTACATTTTTCTTGCATCACATAGAAGGTCAACAATCAGTCTGATACCCCTGTTTTTTGCACCCTCTATGATCCATTAACGAGTTAATTCTTTCTCTTCAACATATAAAACTGAAATTCATTAATCATTATGAACAGTGTCATTGAGAATGAGATCTGTGACTTGTTTCCTTTTTATGGTTTAATAACTTTGCCTCTTGATTTTTTTTCTCTTTTCTGACATTTATAGTTCCACAAATTTAATCTTTGCTCTCCTTCAGCCGAATCAAATGATTCATTATATTAAGTTCATGGATGCAGTCACAGAGTTGAACCCATAGATATTAGGAAGAAATAAAAATCCCATCGAATCGATACCTAGATAAGTTAATTGCTTATCTGTTTTGTGTGGCAACCTCTTGATACTTTTATTTGATTGATATGCCAGATTCAGAAAACACACAGCATCAGCGTCTTTCTGAATTGCAGCGGCTTCGGTCCATGTATGTCCTTGATTTGTATAAGTTATGCATTCCTGTGATTATCTTGATCTTACATCTGTTGACCGGTGAGTTCTGGCCGCACCTTCTCATGGCTGTCAGTTACTTGTGCCAGATTTGGAACAAGTGAAAGACAATGGGTGGAAGCTCAAGTTGAGAATGCTAAGCAGCAAGCCCTCCTTATGACACTTAAAGCTCAAGTGACATCAGATGAAGCTCATATCCATCTTGACCTTCATTCTCTTCGGTAGCACTCCACTTTCTAGATATCTTTTCTGATCTTGTTTGAACATTGCTTTACCAAAATTGAGATGTACTTGGTTACAGAGTTGGGATGCTTAGAGGCATACACCCCGATAAGCTATCCTTGTATGTTAGAAACTAGAAAGATAAATGCTTAATATCCATTTTTCACTCAAGTAGTGGCAATTTTGTGTTTTGTGGTGTATGAAACTTTCTTATCTTTGTTAATGTCCTTGGCAGGAGAAAACATGCTGAGCTGGCTGGAGAACTTTCAACTTTATATCGCAAAGAAGAGAAGTTATTATCTGAGGTTTGGATCTGCAACGAGTTGGCAATTTTACCAAATATATCTAGTGGTTGCAAAAAATCCTATTCTGAATTGTAGCATGCATAGCAGTTGTTACTTCTACTTTCCTGTCATGGATGCACTTTTCTCTTAGTCGTTTTAGCCTTGTTATTATAAATCCAATGGTAGGTTTCTTTGGTGGTTAGAGCCTATCGGCTTGTCTTGGGAATGAAAGCAATGGAAATTATGCTCGTTATGCAATCCTCCCCTCAAACCAGCAAGTATTATATGCATCATAGCACCTGGACAGACGAAATTATGTTATGTACATTGTACTGTCGGTAGATTTTAAAGTTATCAAGCATCCAATCCCCAGGCTACTGATCCTGATACCTATTACCAAACACCACGGAGAAAGTGGCAATCAAACAGTAGGAATCGGGCTAAGCATACCAGGGAATCGGGCTAAGCATACCAAGGGAGATGTCTGACAATACTCATGTAATATGGTTATGTAGAATCCTGGGATATGAACAAAACTGGCCTGTCAGGAGTTTCAAGACGGCCGGTGATGTTGTTTCTATACATTCCTTGAATGAACTATGCTAATGGAAGTACTGGAGCAGGATATATGTACTTTGCTAAAATAGTGGAATATTTTTCCCAAATAATTCCTGTTCAGAGAGTCTTGCAAGAAACAACCTACTGTGTGTGATGATGTATAGAATGCTTGTGACTCCTAAGAATAAATAGTTTCAAATTACAGTTTTTTCCATGCCATCTTCTCTTTGTCTAGCTCATTGCCACATTTCTCAAACTATTACTTTTGCGCATTGCAACCTTTTCTTCAGACTATTCCTGAGCTTTGCTGGGAGCTGGCTCAGCTACAAGACACATACATCTTGCAAGGTATAAATCATTACCTCCTGGTTGCAGATTTCAATGAGAATTATTTTAGACATCTAATCTTTCTCACTCTGCTCCTATATGCTGCCTGTTGTTGATCATATGTAGGGGATTACGATCTAAAAGTCATGCGTCAAGAATTCTATATTAATCGTCAAAAAGCGGTATGTTTAGAACTTTGTATGATATCTTTTCACGTTGCAATTGTGAACTTGTCCAGTTGCTACACCTTAAT
>JACFYI010002230.1:4061596-4071730 GCA_014898755.1 Handroanthus guayacan
ATAGAATTTGAGATCTTAGCATACTAATTAGAATTATTTAATTTTATGAAGAAATAATTGGATTTCTCTACATTTATATATATATTCCACAGAAGGCAACATGCAATATACCCTAACTCGAACTAATGGCATATTGTGGGATAATGGGATTGACAAATCAACTGAGCACAAGCACCTTTTTGGAAGGTGCGCAGTTGTTCATATCTTACAATACAACTGAGGCTCGTTGTCTGATCCTGGCTTCCGCGGACAGTGGGTCCGGATAAGATTGATCCATCCCAATAACTTTTTCTTTTTCTTTTCTTTTTCGCCCTTTCCTTTTTTTTTTTCTTTAATAATCCCAATAACATAGGTGGCCATTATGTGATGTGCCGTTTTACAAAATTTCTGGCAGTCATAAAGATGAAATAAATTATACAACAATGGAACAAGATATCCTAAATTGAATCTTTCTATTTGGACCCAAATTTATCCCATGATACACTTTATCAGTTTACCTACCATTCATAATTCCATCATCTCATCAAACAAGCTCTTAGTTTAAATAAAAGTTTACTGGTTCAAGGGAAAGTGTGAACAATCTAAATTATTCTGTAAAAATATCATAGTTTCTATATGATAAATCTAGAAAGAATAAAAATACATTCAGATATAATTGGTTTATTTTCTCCTCAAATGGCACTCTTAAATATAAAGGAATATTTTCTACTATGCAAAATAAGATGTAATATCGAAAGCAGGAAAATGAATTAATGATTTCCAGAAATAGAATATATTACAATATGTTAGAAAGACCAAACAAGAAATTTAGCAGAAACTGTCTCCAGTACATGTGTGGTACGAAAGAATTCCACCCCCAATACTATTTCTTTTTCCTTTTGCATCAACATTTACACGGGAACAAAATGAACTCAATATATACACACACTCTCTCCCTCAGTATATATCCGGATACCTTTTAATAAAAATAAATTCCTATTTTCAATGTATACTTTTAGAAATATTCTTAATTTTAACTTATTCTAATAACCATCCGCAACCCGCTAATATTTTTTGTATATTAGATGATATATATATATATATATGGGTGTGTATTAAATATATTCTTTATATATTCTAGTTACTAAATGCACACAATGCAAGTCATAGATTATATTTTTCTTATTTTAAGTACATGCATCAAATATTCAATATGTATATTATATATAAAGTATGAAGATTAAATGTAATTATTTTGATAATATCATGTGTTATGCTTAAAATATCCCTTAATATTAATTCATCTTAACAACAATCTATAACACAATAAAAAGTCATTAACTCATTAATTTATCTATTTATATTACACTATGTATGTATTCATATTAAATATATTAATATTATTTTAATTATTAAAATACACACAAATCAATTTTATATTTGTATTTTAATATATATAATTTATGTTCATTATGTCATGCACACTCGAATATGCGGCAGACGCTTACATACCAATAATAATGAGAGATGGAAGAGAAAATAGAGGAGAACAGTCTCAATTTTACCAACAGAAGCAACAAGATATTCACGAATCACACCACCACAATAGGTCAGGACCACACAAGTCCCTCTCCCCACCCACAGATTATGATCCACTCCCAAACTTTTCGGTTCATCCAAGCCGGTCAAAGAAGTTAAAACACCAACAATAAACTAACACCAAAAGGAACAAAAGCAACATATCCTAAGTAAGACACTGTAGCCTAACGAGGTATAAAAAATCATACCACCATTTAACAATTTCGAGCGCCACAAGGGAAACAAATTCTGACAGTACCAGAAATACACAATTTAAAACGAGTGAACTACATATTATCCTTGTATTATTTAGTAATAATACTAAATCTCCCATAAAATTTAAAATAGCAACTGAACCTCTCGTATTTTTTAAATAATATCCAACTAAATCCCTCATACTTGCACTTTGCCTCCAAGGGATTTAAATTCTATTTTAAATTTCACAAAAGACATGAAAGACATGTGCTATTTTTGAATAATACATGAGGATAATATGCAATTTACTCAATTAAAAACTAACAATAGTATTTGAAATCAGAGTTCCAAAATAGTCATCATCTAATAGTAATTAGTAATACTTAATTAGAAAAGATACTTCCATTCGATTGTTCAGAATCACAAATCAAGGCCAAGATTATAAGCAAACAACATCCAACGGTGGTTCATCCATGGCCTTTTCGTGCTCCTAATTAGAGTCAATACAAGTTGATTAGGTACAAAACAGTAAGATAGATTAGGGAGTAATTGGAAGGTTGGGTCGCCGTCACATCGAGAGCTCCTAAGCTGCCACGTCACTACCTTTCTTAGACGGGTTACAGATTAGCCAAACGTTGCCGTATGGGTCCTTAACCTTTCCCACGCGCCCAGCACAGCACCCGCCTTCACCCTCGATCTCGCCTTCCGAAATAGCACCAGCGGCCACAGCTTTGGCGACAGCGGCTTCAATGTCCTCGGTCTCTAAGCAGAACAAGCTTCCAGTAACTGCCGATTTGACCCTAAAATTTGAAATAAATAAATTCAGAAACATACAGTGGATCAACATTATGTAAAAGGTTATTTAACGACCGTAATCTGTTACTATCAAAACACCATGCGTATAAAAATCCAAACCGCGTAACCCAACCTATTGAAGTCAGAAAGTCTCCGAATAGGGGTAAGTGGACAAGGAGGAGTCGAGGAGAATTATCAAAACATAAAAATCATTTGAAATGCTGGAAATTAGGGACTTAAACCGATGACTAGAAAAATAATTAAAAAAAAAGGATGCATGACAAATATGTAAAAAGACTGTTATGGACGACTGACGAGGACTTCAAGTCTTTTAACCCCAGTCAAAACGCATGACTCACACAGACTGGAGAAAGAACAGAAAAATCACATAAAAATATTTTAATAGATGAAAGATGCCAAAAACAAAAAGAAGAAAGCACTTCCTTACAGGCCATGCAAATATAGAAATCATAAATATCATAGTAAAATGAGATTTTCATTAGCAGAAAAGAAAACGCCAAATGATTTATTCTACACAAACGTCTAGAACCTCCACAACACGGAGAAGTATTGTAACGCAGTAAACAAAAATGATGCGACGAACGATCATCAAAGGAACAGACTAAAAGTACACATAACAAAAGCAGAAACACGGATCTAAACAAAAATAACCCCGAATGTAAAGTGATAAAGCCAATAAGAAGAATAAAACAAACAGTCAGCTAAAAAGCGAAGAAAAGCTCATAAACGTACGGAGCAGAAGCGTCATCGGTAAGGTCAGAGACAACAATGATGGAGGATCCAAGCTTGAGCTCCGCAGAGAGAAGGAGAGGGAGATCCTGCTCCGCCTTCCTCTTGGAATGATTCACTCGGCTCACCTCCTCCGCTCCGAACGCCGCCTTGTAGAACTGCACGGCATCATTTCCCTTCGGTGCCTCCACCACCAACCAAGGCTTCACCGCCGCGAAAACCACGGCACCTCCCTGCGAACCGTTCTCAGCTCCGGCAACATTTTGTGCCTCTTGTGCCATCGTACAAGCAAGAGCGAAAGACGACTGCAAAAACCCTAAGAGAGAGAAACTCAAGCAACAGAAATCCCAGAGTGAAACTAGAAGGATAAAATGAGCAATGAGAGTGCTCAGATGCAGGGATAAATTTATAGGAAGTGAGGAAGCGGAACCGTTCAGGGACAATTCTGGGATTAAAACATTATGCTTTCCGAGATAGGCCCTCTTCTTTTGTCCTTATTTACAAATTTGCCAAAAGTAATTGCCCTTCATTTTTGTCTTATTCACGGGCGTACCGCTGCTTTAACTGTAACGGCCGTTAGTTTGCTACCGGTGATGCTTTTAAGGTGCAATCAGGACAGGAATCCTAACGTTAATTAAGTTTTATCTGAAATTTGCAGCTTTAGGGAAGGTAAAAAGACAAGTGTGCCATTGCAACTTTGGGCATGATGCATTAATTATCGGATGTGAAAATAGAGTTGTTTCTTTGGAAAACACGTTTTTTTGGGAACACTACCTATGGTGGCTTGCGATTCAAATAAATATTTTGCTCATAAAATATTATTTATGCTTATATATATATATTTTTTACTATAATAAGAATGAAGATGTAATAATATATATAATCTATTTTATTTTATATAATAACAGAGATGACGATTTATAAGCAAATAAATAACATTCTAACAATAAATAAAATAATGCAAGCACGAAATTTTTTATTTTTCTAAAACTTCAAAGAAAAAAACAGAATAGTTCAAATTTAATTAAAGTAAAAAATTATAAAAAAAAGAGGAGATTAGGAATTCTATATGAGCAAGAATTAGCGGGCTAGTATATCTAAACAAAAATTACAATTTTATTCTCATAGAATTAATTTGTATAATAGTATACATTAAGAGTAAATTTTGATTTACAAAAATTGGTATCTGAATTATTACAAAAAATTCTTCGTTTTTATGATAGTATAGATAGATAGACAAAAAATTCATTCTTTAATCCAATGTTTGGGTCATGAGTGGAACCTATTATAAGCATTTAATCGTCTTACATTTGAAATACTAGTATCATAGTCTGAAAAATCCATGAAGAAATACATGATTATTAGTTAAAGCCATTTAATAAAGATGTGCATAGAAGAAGTGTTGCAGTTATGATTTGAAAGAATTGTGAATTTCTCTCTTCGGGAGCTTTAATATTGAAAGTTTTATTTTAATTGGGAGTTTAACATGAATAATGAATCTAGACATTTATGAATATGGGTTAGTAGATTTATCCAAAAAGTAAAATTTTATTCTTACATAAGTAATGTTTATACTAACATCTGTAGATGGCAGATTTAGAAACTAAGAGTTGGTTTGTTTATATTTCCAAATGCCATTTTCATCCTTTTCATTATTTGGAATTGAAAACTATTTGTTTATACATATTTCCATTAAAATATTCACTTATTTTTATATTTCTACACTCACCAAATTATTGTATTATCGTATCAATCAAATTTAAATTTAATTTTACATAAAGTAATCAATATTATACATATAAACGAGTGTGGGTAACTATAAACAATTGTTTTACTCGAGTTGGAAAACTTCCCAATTTGTCAAGATAGAGAGCTATTCTCAAAGTCATAATAACCTTCAAGAAATTGAATCAATCATTCATTCATGTTACCTTGGGTTTAAAAAATAATAATAATAAGAATAATAATAATAATAATAATAATAATAATGGAGTTCCTAACTAATTTATGGAATTTTTTAACATATTTCTTCAATTTTAAACATTTTAATACAAAATTGTTACTAACATCTTATAAATTCTAATATCTTATTTCATTTAGATACTTTCACAATTCATTTTTAAAATAAAATAAAAGATTTATCATCTTATAAGTTTAGAAAACATATCATAAGACGTAGAAGTTTATAAGATGCTTTAAGTTTAGCTAAACAGTCTATTGTAGGGTATTTGAGTGAGCTTATAAGATGTTATAAAATACATGGTAATCTTTAAAAGATCTTATAAATTCTCAAAATAAGATGATAGGACATTAAAAGCTCTTTTGAGAAAAACAAAAAGTTCCTAATTTATTTTTAAAATCTTAACATACCCCTTCAATTTTAATCACTCTAATTACAAAATTGCTAATATCTTATAAGGTCTAATATCTCGTATTTTTTAAATACTTTAACAACTTATATTTAAAATAAAATTAAAAATATTTTATAAGCTCCAAAAACATGTTGTAAAACGTAAGAGATTATAAGATATTTTGAATTACCAAACACCCTCTTAGTCGTCGTAGAAAACATAGAAAAGGAAAGTAAAATAAATCAAAAATCATGGTTGCTATTTTTTTACTTGCATTTGAAGTAATTTATATGATGATTAAAATAAAAAAAAAATGTAATTTATAGGATGTATTAGATTTCCCTTCCATATATAATACAACGTGATTGATCTTTATTCTTTTCATATTGTTTTCTAGCTCCCAAATATCATATTGCACCGCGATTTGATGAGCATCCGTATCTCATCCATATCTATGCCTTTTACTGAAGTGTTAGCTCTTATTTATTATACTTTCACATTTTTTTATTTTCTCTCCCAAAATACTTTTCAATATAAACCCCAACATCCACAATCCATTAAAAGACAGTAGTAGTGTTCATTAATCAAATCTTTACATTTGTGAATCATACTCTGATTATTTTATCTACATGCATTGAGTGTACAGTTGAGGCTATTGTTATCTATAAAAGTATGAGCAACTTATATAGTTAATTTGGTAGTTTTTTAATGAATAAACAAAAATAGCCCTTTTGTAAAATATAACGACAAAGTAGTTTTTTAACTTTTATTTTTTATTCCAAGTTCTTTTTTTTTTTAAAAATTTTATTTTATCCAAATTTATCTTTCGATTTTATTATTCTACATAATAAATTCAAGTAAAAATATCCAATAATAAAGAAAAATGTACCATTGTTAAAATAAATGAATATTTTTAATTTTATAAATAAAGTATACCACAGTTATTGATATAAATAAAATATGAGAAGTAAAAGAACAAATCAGAACTTGTACTAGAATTTCTCCAAAAATACGCACGGGAGAAATTCCATAGACAAAAAGATGCTCTCTAAATATAGATATATTTTTTTTCTGTCATTTAAAGTATAGCCGTCTTAGCTCAGCCGGTAGAGCGCATGGCTTTTAACCATGTGGTCGTGGGTTCGATTCCCACAGACGGCGATTGGAGATTATTATTTTCTTTCCCTACTTTTTGGCCATTATTTGTTCTTTGATATTTTCTTCTATATTTTTTTTTGGCTCTTTACCGTTTTGGATATGTTCTTTCTACCCTCCGTCCTTCAGTAAAACCAGAGTGGCCTTATTCTTCGTCCATGGGGTCCGCCTCCTTTCCAACTATTACCCTATCTTCCACTTCTCTTTCAAATTCAAACCCATCGATTTTCCTCCGACGCCGTTACCACTTTAACCTCCAACAGTTTTCTAGACGCCCCAAATTTGCGGTCCATGGTGCTGCTCACGTTGGCCCCGCCGAAGGCTATCCCATGGATGAATTCTTTACAAATGACGATGTGAATACTAAGGGAACTGAAGACAAGAAGTGGAGCGCTGCTCAGTATGAAGCCCTGCTCAAAGGTGGTGAGCAGGTTACTTCAGTTCTAGAAGAAATGGCCAAGCTCGTAAGCCTTGATTGCTCTATTCTTTTTCAAATTATCCTATTATTCTGTGTATTTTTTTTTGGTTGCCAATGAACCTGATTTTTTCCCCCTTAGTTTGATGTATCGTTGAGTTGCCCAGTGTTATGAATGTATGGTATCATTTATCTTGATAAATTGCAGAATAGAGATAAGTCTTGCTGATCTTATATGTTTGATTTATTCATGTAAGAACAGTTGGAGGACATGAACATGGATGAAGCATCTGAGGAGGTGGCAGTGCAATTGGCTGCACAAGGAGTAATCGGCAAGAGAGTTGATCAGATGGAGTCAGGGTTCATGATGGCTCTGGATTACATGATACAACTTGCTGAAAAGGACCAGGATGATAAGGCAATGATTGAAACATTTCTACTCTTATTGTAATTTTGGGCTTTGCCGTCTGTATCTCATTTCGTTGGTTACTTTGGAACACGTTTTAGCTGTCTGTTTATGCAATTGTTGAGCAACATGTGTCATATTTTTAGACTCCTTGGACATGACTGCTCCATTAATGCTTCCTATGTTGCTGAAGCATGTAGCACGCTGTCCCTCTTCTCACCTTCCCTCTTTCTACGTATAGTTGTATACATATGCATTGATTAGCCGATAGACACATGCACAACCATATACACACAATCTTCATGCAAGCCTTTGTGCTTGTGTGTCGTGATTTGGCTTGGTGGAGGTCCTTTAGTGTTTTATGAAAGATCAGAGGTTCATGACAATTTCTTTTGTTCTGCTATCAGTTAAAGGAAGAAGGTATGAAAATCTGTAAAGAATTGATACAAATGATCCTATATATTGAAAAATTTCAGATTTTCAGTCTGGGGTGATCTGGCCTATGGCTTTTAGAGATTGATTCTACAGTCCAATTTCATATTTCCACCGCCATGTTGGTTAAGGACACTAAGTTTTCTGCGTGTGTAATGGTTTCTGCAGCCTTTTCATATGAGTTTGCCCCTAGATCCTTCTAATTAGATGTTAACATGAAACAAAGAGACACCTTCTAGGAATCTAGATACTGTTTTTCCTCCTAAGATTGTCCTTACTAGTATGCATAAAGCTCATGCATAACAACTAGCACTTGCCTGTAAGTCCTTTTCTTTCAATGCTGGTGTTTTAAAACCAGCTGATATGTACCAGAAAATGCATTGACGATGTAGGTTGAATCAAATGTGCAAAGTTATTATCTCTCTTCATGCTTAGTTTGATGGAAACCTATTTCATATTGCATCCTGATGTTAATTTTCTTAATTATATCCTTTTCAGAGGAAGTCTCTGTTGGAGGTTATTAAGGAGACTGTATTATCCCATCTCACGAAACAATGCCCTCCTCATGTGAGACAGCCTACTAACTCTACCACCAGTCTTGTCTATCTCATGTCCCCTCTTAAAGCTTTTGCTAGTGGATGAAGTCTTGTTCCGCATGGTTTAGGTTCAAGTTATTGGTCTGCTCTGCAGAACCCCGCAAAAAGAAAGCAGACATGAATTGCTGAGGCGAGTTGCTGCAGGTGGTGGTGTATTTCAGGGTGAGAATGGCACAAAAGTTCATCTTCCAGGGGCCAATTTGAATGATATAGCCAATCAGGCTGATGATCTTCTGGAGGTGGGCCTTTTGTTTTCTCAGCTATCTTCGTTCTAACGGTACATATTTTCTTCACTAACAATTCCATTTTTCAATGGGATAAGAAACAATTGTGTCCAACAAGGAAGAGAATGACTTTCAAATGGAAGTACATGAAGTATTTCGTGTCAAACACCTTAAACTTTTGATAAGTAAAAGGATTTTTTTGAGGTCTTGCTCCCCTTGATTTATGAAAAGTTCCACATCCTTGGCCTTGGACAAAGAATTAGGCTCACATGTGAGGAAATGTACTGAACTTTTCTCTCTTAAAACCTTAAGCTCTAGTGTGAGGAGGTCATCACCAACACTCATTGTTGACAACTTTAATGGTATCTAAAATTCAATTTTATCTATTTTAAATAGAAATTTGTATTAATGCCAACTTGTTCCTTCATGATGAACATGTCTTATGTAGACAATGGAGTCCCGTCCTGTCATCCCTGATCGAAAGCTACTTGCAAGGCTCGTCTTGATCAGAGAAGAAGCCAGGAACATGATGGGAGGTGGAATACTAGACGAAAGAAATGATCGTGGTCTTAATATGCTCCCTGAATCAGAGGTCTGTAGTTTGCTGTGCATCGTGACCCACTACTTGAAATACTGCTCGACTCACTTTAACGTATATTGATCGACTGCATTTCACAGGTCAACTTTTTGACTAAACTTGTTGCTCTAAGACCAGGGAAAACTGTACGTGGCATGATAAAAAATGTAATGCAAGGAAAAGATGAAGGCGCAGATAGTTCTGAAAGTGAAGATGGTGTTGTAGGTGAAAAGGTTTCTGGTGGAATAGCAGGACGGGTGAGCTTTGCTGTTTCCTAGACAAAGTAAAAACTATCACGTCATAGGAATCTTATGATGCATGAGTTTGAATCCAAATCTTGATCTCCAGGCTAGTATTACTGGTCGTAAGCCATTGCCTGTACGCCCTGGCATGTTTCTTGAAACTGTCTCCAAGGTAACATGGTTTTCGGATTTTTCTACTCATATTTTTGTTATTTTGAAAAATTTATGCTGGCCTTCTGGGTGAACCGAGTAAAAAGATTTTTCATTGGGTTAAGTAATTTGTTTATAGATGAAAAGGGCATTGTAATACCTTATTTTAGTTTGACAGTATGTACAACGAATTTTCTTGACTCTGATCTCTGTTTACTGGGAAACCAGGTATTAGGTGGCATATATGCAGGAAACATATCTGGAATCACAGCACAGCATCTAGAATGGG